>ML328472.1:0-16776 GCA_005239505.1 Nicotiana paniculata | reverse complement strand
ATCATTAACAATTTAGCATGCGCATACAGGATAAGGACAACCGGCCTGAGCCATCATAATAATCATATATGTGCACTGCTGAGGGTCGAACGTCCCGAACCATAGTGTATCTTTCAATCTCGCCGTGGCGTACGGCCCGCTCCCATGAGAGTGGGGGAAATAACACTTCGCTCGAGGAATGTAAATTGCGAAGCAGTCACATGCACACACAATCTACACAATATTCTTCATAAATTACTTTTCAGTGAACACTCAAAACAGCGCAAAACTCAAAATCACACCTCAAAACCCCTAGAATCAAAACTTAAGAACTTCAAGTTCTTGAATTCGATATCAATGCGCCGAACCGACCTATACTACTCGGAATGACACCAAATTTTGCAGGCAAGTCATAAATGACATAACGAAACTATTCTCGATCTCGAAATTCTGTTCGGACCTCGATAACACAAAAACACGTCCCAAACCACAATATGAACTTAAGGAAACTCTTATTTCGATATTGGGCGCCGAAACGCTCCCGGGTCATCCAAAACCCATTCCGAACATACGCCCAAGTCCGAAATCATAATACAAAGCTACCGAAACCGTCGAAACTCAATTTTGAGGTTGTTTACTCAAAATGTTGACCGAAGTCAAACTTGGCCAAAAGGGCCAACCTTAAGGAACTAAGTGTTCCTTTACTGCTCTAAAAACTTCCGAATCCAGGATCACCCGCCCTCGCAAGTCATAAATCACAATAAGCCGCTATGGGAAGTTTCATTTGAGGGAACGGGGTCTGATAAGACAAAACGACCGGTCGGGTCGTTACACTCACATAGGTGATTCCTACATGTGTTATCCCTTAGATATACTATTTAATATACCCCGTATCAAACTTAGAAACTATTAGAAAGCCCTGACGCTTTATCCTTGGCACTGAACATTTTATTCATCATGAGAATGGAACAAAATTTTATTTGACAATATTGAACAGTCACTAATGACTTTGTTTGATCTCCTTGAACCTAGATCTTGAGAACTCCAGTCTTCCTGGTAGAGTTACCGCCACAGTAAATTATCCTCGGCCATAGTCACATTCCCTTTGATGACTTCTCAACCACCTCTCTCGGTAGGATTTTTGTACGCGGATCTGATACATTATGTTTTGACTTTACATAGTCAATTGTGATAATTCCACTAGAGAGTAGTTGTCTAACGGTATTATGCCTTCGTCGAATGTGACGAGATTTTCCGTTATACATAACGCTCCCAGCCCTTTCTATTGCTACTTGACTGTCACAATGTATGCATACAGGTGTCAAAGGTTTGGTCCAAAATGGAATATCTTCTAAGAAATTATGGGGCCATTCAACTTCTTCACCGACCTTGTCTAAAGCTATAAACTCAGACTCCATTGTAGAGCGGGCGATGCATGTCTGTTTGGACGAGTTCGAAGACACTACTCCTCCACCAATGGTAAAAATATATCCACTTGTGGATTTTGCTTCCGTTGATCCGGTGATCCAATTTGCATCACTATATCCTTCAAAAATTGCGGGATAATTATTGTAGAGCAAAGCATAGTCTTGGGTATATTCCAAATATCCCAAAACTCGTTTCATTGCTATCCAATTAGCTTGTTTGGGATTACTTGTGTATCGACTAAGCTTACTTATCGCACAAGCTATATCAATTCGGGTACAATTCATAATGTACATCAAACTTCCCAATACTCGAGCATATTTCAATTGAGACTTGCTTTAACCTTTATTCTTTACAAGAGTATGGTTTAAATCAATTGGCGTTTTTACTTCTTTAAAGTCCAAATATTTAAACTTCTCAAGTACCATTTTAATATAATGAGATTGATACAAAGCTAGACCTTGAGGATTCTGAAGGATCTTAATTCCCAAAATTTAAATTAAATCGGCAACTCCTAAGTCTTTCATATCAAACTTACTAGTAAGCATGTATTGATACCCAATTTTCCCCTCATATTTTTCAAATATATATGTATACCTTCAAAATAGTGTACATGCATCATCATTTGATTTACAAGCACGAACAATCATTTTTCATAATTTTCTATAATTTTTAAAAAAGGCTTTAAATCAATTTATTCCTGTATTTTTATTATATAAATACTCATTAATTACCTCACAAATTATTTTATGACGATTTTATCATTTAATTTCATCATTTACACCCATATTAGGTTTTAAATATTTTTAGCATATTTTTCATAATTACATTTGCATTTTAAAGGCAAAAATTGCACATTTGCAATAATAGCCTATATGCATTTATAATTACTTTATTTATGCTAAAATAATCCCTTTATACTTTTATAATGTTAAATAATTTTTTTTATTTATTTTTATGCACAAATGATATTTTTGTTATTTATTCATTATTTTTATAAATTATTTATTGATTAAATTTGGGTATTTAAAATCTGGCCCCATTTTTAATTAAATTCGGACCTAAAACTAGCCAAACCAGCACAAGCTCAATACACCTAACCCAAATACCCTTACCCATTCAATTAAAAACCAACTCAGTCCGCCTTAATCTTAGGCGGTGATCAAACTGATCAACGACTCACAAATAACGACCCCCTTTCCTTATATCTCCCTCCTCTCTACCCTAATCTTTATTTCCTAATCTGCCGCCCTTATTTCTCCTCCACCGATGAACCCTAATTCCGCCGCCTCACCCAAATCCCCCCTAATCCCGTTCCTAGTAGGATTCTTTTCCCTATCCCCTTACCATTTCGGTGTTTTTCCCTTATTTGGTGCTATATTATGAGATAACTTAGGTACTGTCACGACCCAAATTTCCCTCTGTTGGGTATCGTGATGACACCTAGTCTTAGGGACTAGGTAAGCCTAAAATTTCCACTGAACAACAACAATAATAAAGGAATTTAAACAGTTTCGAAATGAAATGCTTGACAGAGTTTACAATTTCCCAAAACCAGGTAAATACAAGTCATAAGCTCTACAAAATCTTTCTACCAAATCTAAATACAACTGTCTAGGAATAAGTAAGTACAATTGAATAAAAATAAAACAGGAAGGTGACTCCGAAGCTTGCTAACGCAGCAACAGGTTACCTTGAGTCTCCTCAGCAATGATCTGCGCAACTACTAACAACAATAACCTAGATCCGCGAACAAAAATGTGCAGAAGAGTAGTATGAGCACATCACAACGGTGCCCAGTAAGTATCAAGATTAACCTCGGTGAAGTAGTGACGAGGACTAGTCAAGACACCACCGGTCTAGTAAGTAAAAAGGCATAAATGTATAAATGACCGAAACGTAATATCTATCTAAAATCTTTTCAATATAATTGACGATACGATACGAAAGAAAATTCAATAATTACGATCAACGAACATCATAATAGAAATACGCAAAGAGAATGGAAAGAATGCAATCCAAATGGCGGGAATCACAACCCAATAAAAACACTAGCAACTCAGCACTGCATCAATTTATGCATGTCAGACCTTAGCCAATAAACTCAATAAAACTGGTCAAACCTTCGAGTGAAAACCTTTAAATTGTGAGTTTATTTTGAAAGCTTTAAAGATATAATCATTTCGGAATAGAGAAATTTCTTCTTTGAAACATACGTTCTCTGACTGTATATTATATAATTTTATAAAGAGAAATCTTTAAAACATACTCTCTTCAAAATACGCGGTGTTCAAATATACTTTCCCAAATACTGCTCTTTCAAATATCATCAAAATACGTGATATTCAAAATATAGTTTCCCAAATACCGCTCTTTCAAATATCATTAAAATACGTGATGTTCAAAATATACTTTCCCAAATACTGCTCTTTCAAATATCATTTTTCTGCAAGACAAATACTTTTCAAATATACTTTCGAAATAGAAGTCCTTCAGACATAACTTTTTCTGGAGATAATTGCTTTTCAGCTATACTTTTCAATATATATATCCTTCGATCCAAATCTCCTCAATGATAAAACCACCGAAACTCAGTCCGCAACTCAGAATTTGTCATGCAATGCAGTACATGGGGAAAGCTCTCGGATCTCTGTCCGTAGTCCCAATTTAAATATGCGATGCAGCACAGGGCGAAAGCTCCCGGATCTCTGTCCTATAAATGTACTTAAGAGGAAAATCATTTAAATCACTATGTACGACTCAGGGACATGCTTGACCAACGTATAGATATTCCAATTACTCATTAGACATTTAATAATTGTTGATGAAAATCAAAAGGCCCAGGTCAAATTCCCAAATAATCAAAAGGCCCTAACTATACCCCATACCCCAATTTCTACCTTTGATTTCATGATTTTAGGCCTAGAATCTAATAATTGTTGATGAAAATGGAAGAAAATGAAGTTAGAATTACTTACCTATGAAGTTATGGTGGAAGAGATCCTCAAAAATCGCCTAAGAGGATTGGGGAAGATGAAGTTTGAGAAAAATGGGGTAAATCCCGTAATGGTTCTGTTTTTGGGTATAAAAAAATGACTGGGCGAAATAAGGCAGTGCGTTCGCGGTCCAAGCTCCGCTTTCGCACAGGGTAATTTCTACCCAGCCCCGAGGCCCACGCTAACACTGTGCGTTCTCACCCTACCACCCGCATTCGCACAGTTTTCCCCCCCAAGGCCCCTCCGCGATCGCATCCTTCTTGGTGCGTTCGCACTGAACAAATTGACCCTGACCCCCAGACCCCACTTTACCCTATGCGTTCGCATTCCCTTGAGTGCGTTCGCATAGGCATTTACCTGAACACCAGAAAACAGTACCCACACCAGATTTTCTAAGGCATTTGCACTCCGACGCCTACCCGAAACTCACCCGAGCCCTCGGGGCTCAAAACTAAATATACACACAACCTCAAACACATCCTACGGACTTATTCAAGTAATCAAAACACCGAAAGAACATCATAACCATCGAATTAAACCTCAAAATCAATGAAATTCCTTTAAACTTCTAAAACTTCTAAATTTTCCATTTATGATCTGAATCACGCCAAACGAAGTCCGTTTATTTCCAAATTTCACAGATAATACATATAAAACATATTGAACCTGTTCCGGGCTCCGGAACCAAGATACGGGCCCGATACCACAGTTTTCACATAACATTTCATTTTCAAAAACCTTTATATTTTTCAGAAAACAATTTTCTTTAAAAATTCATTTCTCGGACGGACCTCGGAATTCGATTCCGGGCATATGCCCAAGTCCCATATTTTCCTACAGACCCTCCGGGACCGTCAAATCATGGGTCCGGGTCCGTTTACCAAAAACATTGACCGAAGTCAACTTTATTCAAATGTCTAATACAAAATTATCATTTTTATCAGTTTTTCACATAAAGGCTTCCCGGTTACACGCCCGGGATGTGCACGCAAATTGAGGTGAGATAGAAGGAGGTTTTCACGACCTCAGAACATAGAATTAGCTAGAAAAATACGGGATGACCTTTTGGGTCATCACATCCTCCCTCTCTTAAACAAACGTTCGTACTCGAATTTGCCAAGATTCACTTTGAACTCATCCAATACACACCCGCGGGTGATCCCACGTCACCCCAACCTACATAAGCCCGATGACACCATCGCAACTGCAATATAGCCTTCTCATCACCATCGATAAGCCTCGTACCTCAATTCCTCACCTTCTACTCATTTCCAAAAGACCCGATTCTAAATCCATATCCGGCATTAGCCTTAACCAGCTGCATCCACTAAGGTCTACGCCCATAAGGCACAGCCACACAACATAGCACATCACACATAGGCTCAATAGCACTTTTGATCACGATAACTGCCCGAAATCAACTCAACGTTGGCAATTAGTCCCACATATGGAAGAACTTTGTTTCCAAATCCCATAATACCGATAATGATGCAATAAACACGAAGACCTCATCATTAGACACCAGAATCACCGAGCCACAACTAACACCACCAGCAAACATCCCGCAAGCTAAAACTAATGAAGCACATAACGAGAATGGCTGAATATGAATATAGAAACATATAAGGAACTATCAAACAAGCCCATAGGCATAACTCTCTATCAATACCGACTTACCAAAAGCAATATAATAAGAAAGAAGCAACGCATATGAACAAATCACAAGGATTCCATCCTGATAAAATCCCATCACGGGACTCAGCCCGACGCAAACATATCAAATCACAAACAATCACGAGGGTCTCGCCCTCAACTCTATGTCCCATGTCGAATATATATCATACCAATAAAGATCTCATGCTAATTCATCTCGGCTAACAAAATCATAGCGCTCACTTAACTCACATCTCAATGTAGTATCAAATCACAGCTCGTAAACAAAATACTTAGGAGAATCTCATAAAGCTTAACAAGAGGGACGACATGGACTCACTTCCAGTTTCACCACTAGCAAGGATGAATAAAACAATGATAGACACGGGCTGCTACTCATAGAATCTCCCAATAGGAGCAAGCACAAAAATAGAGTGCAAAACATGAAATTCACTCATAAATGAAACAACAAATAATGGAAATTCGTCCTGACCAACAGGACTATGGTAAAATACAATGGTACCCCACTTTAGCACATCAAGCCATACCTGGGTGATGATATCTGGCACGACGGCCTCTAGCCTACTATATGCAACACATCAATGGGTCGGGCCTCCCCCTCTTGGGCGCCTTCTACCCACCGGAATACCCTGCTATAACACACCTACCTGAATCCTGGAACAATCTCTCACCCTGTGGCTTACATCTCCACACTGAAAACAATCTCTCTGTCGACGTGGCTGTGGAAGACATACAATACGGATCCTCTGAGACCCATGAGTTCCTGAAACGCTCCCATGCGAAGCTGGTAATGCAAACTGAACTGGCTGACCCACAAACCTCTACTGTGGGGGTACCCTGCTTCCTTATAAAGGACTAGTGGATTTCTCCGATCTATGAGGCCTCCTTGCCTCCCTCAAAACATCTCCGAAAAATGAATCCATGCTAGCAAAGCTAACTCGGCCAGGTTACCCCAACTCATATGCCGCCACCACTGTTCAAACCACCACTCTGGACCTGAGACGTGACAAAAGTAATCCCGCTCGTCTCCACAATACCCGAAGTACGAAGAATATAGTGACACTTCTCCAGAAAACCCTGGGCATTATCCGCCGCCAATCCACTAAAAGATAGAAGGGTGGTACTTCCAGTACCTCTAAATCCCAAGGTGCTCTTCCTCTGATGTTGCTGTCCTAACCACGGGCCTGAAACCACATGTCGTGCTGCCATGACAATTAGAACCTGACCAATATGATCTCGCTGCTCTGGAGTGTAGACGGTGGGAGTCTGAACTCCTCCCCTTATCTGTGAAGCAACTGATGCACTAAAATCAACCCTGCCTGAGTCGATGTACCAATTGTACTCAATACTGCGCTCAGGTCTCCTGAAGTCCGGGGTAGCAACAGGCACCCCCAGTACCTGTCCCCCAACTAGAACTACTGGCGACTCCTCAACGACTGCTCCGGTAGGCATCTTAACTGCAATACGTGTTCCTCGTTGGCCTCTGTCTCTGACCCTTGCGAGGTTTGCTTCAGGTAACATCATCAGGAACCGCAGCTCGTGTCCTCGCCATTGGTGAGAGAATGGAAAGATAATTTCAACCTTCAAGATCAATGAACTCGCACGATGGGAATGAAAGAAGTGAAATTGTCCTAATAGTTCCATAGCCTGAAGATAAGTACAGACGTCTCCGTACTGATCCGCAAGACTTTACCAAACTAGCTTATGACTCGTAGCACCTATGAACCAAGAGCTCTGATACCAACTTGTCACGACCCAAATTTCCCTCTGTTGGGTGTCGTGATGGCACCTAGTCTTAGGGACTAGGAAAGCCTAACATTTCCACTGAACAAAAACAATAATAAAGGAATTTAAACAGTTTCGAAATGAAATTCTTGACAGAGTTTACAATTTCCCAAAACCCGGTAAATACAAGTCATAAGCTCTACGAAATCTTTCTACCGAATCTAAATACAACTGTCTAGGAATAATTAGGTACAGTTGAATACAAATAAAACAGGAAGGTGACTCCGAAGCCTGCGAACACAACAGCAGGTTACGTTGAGTCTCCTCAGCAATGATTTGCGCAGCTACTAACAACAATAACCTGGATCTGCACACAAAAATATTTGTGTGCAGAAGAGTAGTATGATCACACCACAGCGGTGCCCAGTAAGTATCAAGACTAGTCTCGGTGAAGTAGTGACGAGGACTAGTCAAGACACCACCGGTCTAATAAGTAAAAAGGCATAAATGTATAAATGACCGAAACGTAATATCTATCTAAAGATTTTTCAATATAATTGACGATACGATCGAATAATACGGAAGAAAATTCAATAATTACGATCAACGAATAGCATAATAGAAATACGCAAAGAGAACANAGCACTGCATCAATTTATTCATGTCAGACCTTAGCCAATAAACTCAATAAAACTGGTCAAACCTTCGAGTGAAAACCTTTAAATCGTGAGTTTATTTTGAAAGCTTTAAAGATATAATCATTTCGGAATAGAGAAATTTCTTCTTTGAAACATACTATCTCTGACTGTATATTTATATATTTTTATAAAGAGAAATCTTTAAAACATAGTCTCTTCAAAATACGTGGTGTTCAAATATACTTTCCCAAATACTGCTCTTTCAAATATCATCAAAATACGTGATGTTCAAAATATACTTTCCCAAATACTACTCTTTCAAATATCATTTTGTCTACAAGACAAATACTTTTCAAATATACTTTCAAAATAAAATTCCTTCAGACATAACTTTTTCCGGGGGAAAGCTCCCGGATCTCTGTCCGTAGTCCTTATTTAAATATGCGATGCAGTACAAGGAGAAAGCTCCCGGATCTCTGTCCGTAGTCCCAATTTAAATATGCGATGCAGTACAGGGGGAAAGCTCCCAGATCTCTTTCCGTAGTCCCAATTTAAATATGCAATGCAGTACTGGGGGAAAGCTCCCGGATCTATGTCCGTAGTCCCAATTTAAATATGCAATGCAGTACAGGGGAAAAGCTCCCAGATCTCTATCCGTAGTCCCAATTTAAATATGCAATGCAGTATAGAGGGAAAGCTCCCGGATATCTGTTCGTAGTCCCAATTTAAATATGCAATACATACACAGAGCAAAAACAACCAGAATGCGACAAAAACAACATATATTTCCACAACCGGTGCAAAAGCAACCAAGACCGAATGCAAAGTGCGATGAGCAAATCATTACAAAGACTTAAGTCACAAAAATGGAAAAAACTCACTCATAAGAAGTAGCCACTGAAAGGAATGCCAAGCACAAAGAGAAAACAACGTAACAAGGGGAAAACAAGACAAATATAGCAACGATTCTATATATTTAAGTTCGCAAACAAGAAACCAAATCATCCCGGCAAGGGAATCAACTATAACCAATCTTACTTAGACAATAGCTTCACCGAATAAACTCAGTTTGAACAAATGCTCAGTAAATAGGTAGCATCAAAGAATACCATCAACCTGGGCGGTCATCAATTAAACCTAAGTAGTACTTAAGAGGAAAATCATTTAAATCACAATGTACGACTCACGGGCATGCTTGACTAACTGTAACGAACCGGTCCTTTGTTACGTAGAACTTGCATTAAAAATTACTGTTATTGACTTGTCATAGGTTGGTTATACTGTTATTGATGTGTTAGAGTTGGTAGGCTTGAAATCGGAATGGTTGTAGTGAGAGTTTAGCCACTTAGTCCTTAAAAATATAGCTTTAGAATTGAAAAAGTCAATTGAGAGTTGACTTATTGGGAAACGGCCTAGGAATGCGGATTTTATGGCTCGGATAGCTTCGTTAGGTGATTTGGGACTTAGGAGTGTATCCAGAATAGATTTTGTGATGTCCGGTGTAGAATTAGGCTTGAATTGGCGAAAGTTAGTTTTTGGTGATTTTCGGTCGGCAGTGGAAAATAGGATATAGGGTCGGAATGAAATTCCGGAAATTGGAACAGGTTCGTAATGTCATTTTGGATGTGTCTGCAAAATTTCAGGTCAATCTGAGTTGTTTTGGATAGTTTCGGCATCGTTGCTGGATTTTAGAAATTTCAAAGTTCTTAGGCTTGAATCCGATGTAAATTTGGTGTTTTGATGTTAGTTTTGGTATTTTGAGAGTGCAACTAAGTTTGAATGATGTTATGGGATGTGTTGGTAACTTTGGTTGGGGTCCCGAGGGGCTCGTGATTGATTTCGGATGGTTAACGAAAATTCGGAGTTGAAAAAAATACAGCAAACAGCTGCTGAAGTTTTCCCACAGTGATTTCCGCACCTGTGGAAGTTTGATCGCAGGTGCGGGCCTGCAGGAGCGAGAAGAGCTCCGCAGATGCGGAATTTGAGAGGCCAGTAGAGGCCGCAGGTGCGGGAGGTCGATCGCAAGTGCGGAGTTGGGCCGTTTAATGAAAAGTCGCAGGTGCGATTGTTTTGACCGCATGTGCGGTCCCGCAGGTGCGAGATAGGGGCCGCAGGTGCGGAACACCTGGGCAGAAGGTATAAATTGCAACCCTCCGCGACTTAAAACTTATTTTACACCATTGTCGTACGGAAAAGAGCTTTGGGGACGAATTTTGAAGAGGGAAATCATTGTTCTTCATAGAGGTAAGTGTTTTGGACCTTAAAACTCATTTATGGATGATTATAGAGCATAATATCAGTGTTAAATTCACAAAAATCAGTAGAAAAAGGTGGGTTTAGGGCTTGAGATTTTGAGACCTTTAGGTATTGATTTGAGGGGTCAAACGAACTCTGATTTTAGTGTTCTTTTTATGTATGGACTCGTGGGATGATGAAGAACAGTTTGGTATAAAAATTTCTGAGTTTAGGGATGTGGGACTAGCGGTCGGGTTTTGAGCTAAAATTGGTACTTTTCAGTTGGAATTCATTCCTTAAGCATAATTTGATAATAAAAATCTGAACTTGGTAGATTTGGAGCAGTTAGAGGCCGAATTTAGAGGCAAAGGCACTGCGGAATAGTATTTTAGTCGGTTTTGAGGTAAGTAACACTTCCAAACTTGGTTCTGAGGGTTCGAAACCCCGAGCTAAATGATTTATGATTATTGTTAAGGTGACGCACATGCCAAGTGACGGGTGTGAGGGCGTGCACTGGGTATTTGTGGCCTGGCTTATTCCATGGACCCGCTTAGTGATTATTCCATGATGATATCTGTGCATCTATTAATGTGGTAATTGCGAACATGTTAGAAATCATGTTAAGTATAAATGCTATGCTTCACGTCGGAAATGTTGAGACCCGAGTGGTCGTATATTGCTGCTTCATGTTGTGATTATTTGATGTCATGTACTCAGTCTTGTTATAGCATATCATTTCATATCCCAGTCTTAATATTGTTAATTACATGCATACTTATCATTGTTTCGGGCTGATGGAAGCAATTATGATCCATGTGAGTGAGACTGGAGAGTAATGACTGAGTAAGGCCGAGAGCCTGTTATTGAGACAGTTATGAGAATAGACTGCATACTGCAGTGATATTTAAATCATGCCTTCGTTGTCTTGATATGGTGCTTGTGCCACTAGGGCCCCTCCGAAGTCTTTACACCCCCAGTGAGCGTAGTGATATTGAGGGATGGATCTTCCCTGGGCATGGATCTTGTCCGAAGTGATATTGAGTGATGGATCTTCCCTGGGCATGGATCTTGTCCGAAGTGATATTGAGGGATGGATCTTCCCCGGGCATGGATCTTGTCCGAAGTTGATGTTATGTGAGGGACAGATCTTCCCTGGGCATGGACCTTGTCCGAAGCTGATGTTATGAGAGGGGTGGATCTTCCCTGGATATGGAAATTGTCCAAGTGTTGTATTCCGGAGATGGATCTTCTCCTTGGGAGCTGGATTGGCCTTTTTCCTCAGTACACAGTGACTACGGTCACCGGTGTTTATGCATATTCCGGGATGGAACTTCCCTGGGCCTGAGAGCCATATATAGTACTGAGTGGAATTCTGTGGGAGAGCTGTGAGCACTATGTGCATATCCATACTGGTTCATAACATATATTTTATGATGGCATGTAGAGTATACTGGCATACTTGGCATATTTACTCATCCTGATAAACTGTTAGCATGTCTAAATTCTGTATATTATTTATTGTAACATAATTGAGGTTTTGTCCGTCACTATTTCTCAGCCCATAGTTTGGGTTCGTTACTTCTGAGTTGGTGTACTCACGTCACTCCCTGCACCTTGTGTGCAGATCCAGGTACATCGGGACCCGGTAGCGGATATTGAGCAGCGGTCAGCGTTTCTATTGGAGTTGGCGAGGTAGCAGCTGGCGATTGCGACCTCGTCTTCTCTTTCTTATTCTACCTGTTGTTCTTTATTTTGAGACAATGTTGTCCATTTCTCCTTTTCTTTCCTTTATGTTTTAGTAGCTCATGACTGGGTGACACCGGATCCGAGGTTGGAGGTTTAAATTTAGTTTTTCACACATTGTTTTTAAAATTCAGATTCTTAGTATTATTAATAAATTCGTTTAAAAATCGCATTTTTATTGGAAATTGAATTTAGCTTAGTTAAAAAGGGAGGCTTGCCTGGTTCCACGACAGGCGCCATCACGACTCCGAAATTGGGTTGTGACACTAACGTATAGATATTCCAATTACTTATTAGACATTTATAGGGCGAGATTATACTAGTTTTAGTCACATAGGAAGCGTATGAAGAAAGATATAGTATAACGGTAGGAAAAACAAAGTCTTCATTTATGCCAATTAAGATCATATATGTCACGACCCAAATCTCCCTCCGTTGGGTATCGTGATGACACCTAGTCTTAAGGACTAGGTAAGCCTAATATTCCTAGAATAATCAACAATAATAAATAATATCTAATACTTTTCTGAAGCAAGTGATCCTGTACACATTGTATATTCCCAAAACCCGGAAGTACAAGTCATAAACTTTTAAGAATTTACACTAAAACTCCTAAAAATACCACTGTTCAGAAATAAGTACAACTGTGCAAACAAAAATGTAAGATGGTGACTCCGAAACCGCGAACGCTGAAGCGGTTTTACCTTGAGTCTCCACAAAAGCAACCACGCTACTGACAATCAATTGGCCGGCTATGCGAAAACATGGAATCTGCACAAAAATTTGCAGAAGAGTAGTATGAGCACACCACAGCGGTGCCCAGTAAGTATCAAGACTAACCTCGGTGAAATAGTGACGAGGACTATTCAAGACACCCACTGGTCTAATAAAACTTAACAAGTATCAATATAGGAATCAGGGAAATGATGATATACACATAAAGGCTACGCAATATAGCTAACTAGACAGTGAATTCGATATAGAAGGAAAACAATAAATATCATCGGAAAGACCATGAAGTAACATAAGACTGAATAGAACACAAACAAATCCGACATATAAGTATGCAACACGTACATGGGATGACTCAAAAACTTCAACCACCTCTACATCAAATTCATAGTCATCTTCACGAGGTTCCGAACCTCAGACAAATCACCATTTACGGGTCCCAATATTCGAACCCTAACACCTGGCATCTTGCGCCCTCATTCGAGTACTAACTGCACGGACGACTCACGTACCAATTGGGTCATTCCCACCCATACGGTAAGCACAAAAAGAGTATCTATACTTGACAACAACAAGGAGTCCTGAATCCATTAGTAGTACTTAACTATGTGTATGCTTGTGCAGGTGTCCTAACATGATTTCAACAACCAATAGACATAAGGAAAACAAAAGGGACAACACGTACACTTTAATCTCATAAGTTTCCACACAAATAAACTCAAACGGTAAGTGTTACAGTACACAATATCAACAACAAGGAATGCCCCCAGGTCAACACAAGTATCAGAGCCATATCCTGACATAACCCACCTTGTCACGCCACGTGTGCAATAGTAAAGTATATGCCTGCCTTGTTTCGCCACACGTGCATAAACATGTTCCCACCTTGTCACACCACATGTGCAACAATCAATCTTGTATCCCGCCTTATCATGCCACATGTGCAATATCAGTAGTAAACACGGCACGACAGAAACCTCGTGCAAATCCCCATATCAAAGACCGCCGGCAGAAACCTCGTGCATCACCACAACAAGTACAACAACAATAATGGCAACAGTTCAAGATACAATTAATACATCAACTCAAGAACCTTCGACCAAAAGATAGGCAAGACAAGTTCACTAGAAACAAACATAATAAGGAGAGCTAGGCATATTACGAATCACTCAACAAGGAAGGAAAATATCATGTAACAGCCACACCTAATTACACAGGTGAACAACAAGAAATAAACCCAAATCCGATAACCCCATATAATGGAAAGTCACGAAGATATATAATATCTAAACTTCTTTTAAGGTTGAGCAGTTACGAGAATATTCAACAATTTTCACTTAAAGGACAAGCAACAGAGAATAATCATAAATTCATTTAACACCCAAAACAATTATAGGTTGAGATGAAGATAATTGCAAATTTGAGATAAGCAGTTAAGAAGACATAGCATAACAGTAAGGAAATAAAAATCTTCAGATAAGTCAATTAGGAGTAAATCCGAAAGTAAGAACTTCCACATTTAAGCAAATAAGGATGACACTGTAAATTAGGAAATTCAATCATGCTAAGGACAATTCATACTCGGAGAATATAAGGACCTAAGATTCCTAAAGGGTCAACTTTCCACAAACAAGTCCGAGCATGCACTCGTCACCTCGCGTACACGGACTACAATCAACATGGCAGACTCAAATCCTAAGGGGAAATTCCCCCACACAAGGTTAGGCAAGATACTTACCTCAACCGCTCAAATCAAACTTGAAATCACGTTCTTTCCACGGGTATCCGACTCCCAATGGCCCAAATCTAATAAAATAAATAGCATCGTGTAAATAATACTACAAGCAACTAGTTTAACTAATAAATTTGAAGCTAAGACGCGAAATTAGGAAAATTGCCCAAAAAGGTTCCCCGAGCCCAAGTCTCGAAATCGGGTAAAAATTATATTTTTCGGACACCCATTCACTCACGAGTCTAAACATATGAAAATCTCTCAAATAGGAGGTCAAAAACCCAATCAAAACTCAATAATTCGGTATATCAAGTTTGTCCCATTTTCTACCCAAAATTTTCGAAATTAAAGGTTGGATTTAAGATTGGAATCATGGAAATTGGTCTATAATGGATAGAAATCACTTACCCAAGTTACCCAGGTGCAAAAGCCTCCAAAAATTGCCTCTCCCGAGCTCCCCAATTCGAAAATGGTGAAAATAACATAAACCCTCGAATTTGATATAATTGCCCAAAAATTCCGCACCTGCGCCCTTGGGACCGCACCTGTGAAACTACCATCGTAGGTGCAAAAACCCACTAAAAATCCTGAGGTCGCACCTGCGGTCAAATGGTCGCACCCACGGCTCCGCATCTGCGGAAAATTAACCGCACCTGCGAGGATTGCGGGTTTGGGCTAAGTTCCGCACCTGCGAGCTCCTCGCCGCACCTGCGGAAGGTCCATCGCACACACAAATCATATAACCTAACACGGACTTGCTCGAGATTTCAAACCACATAAAACAACACTAACACGATGACTTAAACTAAAAATGCATGAAACTTCATCAAACTTCTACAAACATTAAGTTTTGTATTTAAGGTCCGAATCACGTCAAACTAAGTCCGTTTCTTACCAAATTTCACAGATGACACATATAAATCATATCGAACCTGTACCGGGCTTCGGAATCATAATGCGGGCCCGATATCACAGGTTTCACCTTAAATTTCATTTTCAAAAACCTTTATACTTTTCAGAAAACAATTTTCTTTAAAAATTCATATCTCGGACCTGGGACCTCGGAATTCGATCACGGGCATACGCCCAAGTCCCATATTTTCCTACGGGCCCTCAGGGACTGTCAAATCACGGGTCCGGGTCCGTTTAACAAAAACGTTGACTGAAGTCAACTTTATTCAAATTTCCAATACAAAATTTTCATTTTTATCAGCTTTTCACATAAAGGCTTCCCGGCTACACGCCCGAGCTGCGCACACAAATCGAGGGGAGATAGAAGGAGGTTTTCACGACCTCGGAACATAGAATTAGATAGAATATACGGGATGACCCTTTTGGGTCATCACAATATAAGAAACAAGGAATGCCAGGCAAGTACTTCTAATTTGAGCAGGAAGAGATGAAACTAGGAATCATGAATTCAGATGTAACAAATGAAATTCATATACGGGGAACATAAGGACCTAAAATCCCTAAAGGGCAATCTAATTTCAAGTAAGTCCGAGTACGCAATCGTCACCTCGCGTACGCGGACTACAATCAACATAGAAGACTCAATCCTAAGGGGTAGTTCCCCCATGCAAGGTTAGGCAAGATACTTACCTCAAAGACGACAATTCGATACTCAAAAATAGACTTCCCAGGCGGGTCCAGACGGATCAAAATCAACTAAAATAACTTCAAAATACATATAAAACGTATAAGGAACGATTTTGAATAATAAAGTTTCAATCTTTGCAAATTTATAAAAATCGACCCAAAAGTTGACCCCCGGGCCCGCACCTTGGAACCCGACAAATTTTACAAATTCCGATTACCCATTCCCCTACGAGCACGAATATATAATTTGTTTTGAAATCCGACCCCAAAACGAGGTCAAATTCCCAAATAATCAAAA
>ML328471.1:0-14243 GCA_005239505.1 Nicotiana paniculata | reverse complement strand
ATCCCCTGAGTTGCTTACAGATTATTACACGCCAGGGAATTATGAATTACACAACTAAAGGAAAATAAGAAGTTACTTCTATAGGGAGCCTTCAATTAGGCCCAGATCTTCCAAACCTCACTGCCTTATTCTATTTTATAGCCTTTTCATAATCCGAATGTGTCAGAGTTCCCTAAGGACCTCAAGGGCTCCCAGTCAGTGCTCATACCCATATATAGCCAAAAGATTTAAACATGTGCAGTGTGGAAGTGCCAGCTTTGTGTGTCAGAGTTCAGAGGGTACTCAAAGGGTTCCCAAAGTAGTGCTCACACGAAGGGGGCTGAACTTAGACTTCTAAGAGTGTGTGAGAGTGATTTTCTTTAAAAGGATTTAAGTAAGGAACAGTTTGAGAAAGAGTATGTGAGAAAACAATTTTTGAAGAAGGTAATGGAAACTTAAAATCACAAAGGACCAAGGATAGTTCAACAAACACAAACAGGGGTAATGGTATTAGGGACAAATACAGAGAATGTAAGGGCATACATACAGTAGGCAGATAAGCATGCAGACAGGCAATCAGGAAACTTCTAAGGGTCTAGAGTATCAGGGGGTAAGTGCTAGGTCAGATTAACATCTAAGGCCATGGTTAAACTAATGTATCAGTCATATGCATGTAAGAAGTAGGTGCTAAGTTTATAGAAACAGATAAAGCCTAATTTAAACATGCAGAGGGGATTTTAGGATCCTAGATATATGCTGAAAAAATAAGTAAGCAAGTTAGAAGCATGCTGAATCACAACAGTAAGGAAACATGTTGGTTTGAAGAATGAAATATAAATTAGGACATACCAGTGAAGTGAAGAAAGTAATAACACAAACAGGAAAGTAGGATAATGCACAATAGCTTTCCTTGGCTTGCAGCCGGCTAACCCAGAGTAGACGTAATTAGCACAAATTTGCAAAATTTAGAAAATAACAGGGAATCAGTTATCAAATAAGGTAAGTGTCGCACAAATTTGCAAAATTAGCAAAGAGTTCTAAGGAAAAATACACAGAATCACAGTTTTAAGGAAAATATCATAGTTCTAAGGAAATAGAGAAGATAACACTGAGAATAAGCAGGTAATAAACTAGAATCAGGACCATAAGGAAGAACAATATCAAATATGAGTTAGGGTTTCGAATAGAGCATGATATAGTCAGGAATAATCGAACAAAAAAACTCTAACAAGCAAACATAAGTAAGAATCATAGAATCGTTTGATGCTTATGAGAAACACACAGATCAACTAAACACAGCAACGGAGATGAACTCAGAACCCTAAAATGAGTTTTTTTAACAGAATAACTCAAGTAAAGGGAGAATGCTTAATCAAACATTTAAAATATACTGAGAATCATTGGTTAGTACCAAAAATCAGAAGAGAAAGCGTTTTTAAAAGGGTTAAGAAACCCTGGTTGAAGATGAAGCGTTATTTTAGAGAAATCAGAAAACCTTTAAGGAAAATAATAAAGAGTCCATAATATACACAGATCTAAGTCAGATCTAAAAGAAAATCGGAAAATACCAGGGGTTAGGGTTTCAGAGAGTTGAAAAAACAAGGAAAACCTTAAAGATGTTGCCATCGTTAGCCGGAAAAGCCATGGCTCTTACTCAAATGGCCGGAGGAGGCCAGAAGATGGCATGAGGGACCATAGGTAGGAGCTGAACCACTCCAGGCTCGCCTGAGGGCCTTAGGGTGCCTTAGACCAGTGTAGGGTGAAGTAATAACCAGGAGACGGTGAAAGACCACAGTTTCCGGCGAGGGAACTATCCGGAGAAGACGAACATACTCCATTAGAGGTGGAGAGATAAGGGAAGGTTCTAGAGAGAACCAGAGAGAGATAGAGAGATAATTGAGAGGTTGGGAAATGAGGGGTCGGAGGGGGTAGTCTTTAGGGTTATTAATGGTAAGAGTGAATCTGGGCAATTGATCAAATTTGAACAACGGTCCAGATTACACATAGGATTGGGTCGGGTGATTTTAATGGATTGGGCCTAGGGCCCAATTAAATAAAAATAGCTAACAATTACATAAAATGAAATGAAGGATAAATAGGTGAAATTACGGTAATTAACTAGTATTTAAAATATAAAACGACTGATTATTGAATAAAAATAGCATAAAAATATACAATTAGGCTATAATTGCAAAATTGTTGTAATTATAGCTAAATAATGCCAAATTGGCCAATTTGTGAAATAACTAAATCCTTATAGGATTAAAAATGATATATTGAGCTAAGAAATATTTTGAAGTTCTTTATAATAAAATTTATGAATAATTATTGAATAAAATATTGAATAAATTGGAAAAGGTTTGATAAAAATATGAAAAATTTCGGAAAAATACCAGTTATTATGAAGAGTGATTTTTGAGGTATATATACAAATTTTAAAATAATTTGAGAGAAAATTGGGTATCAACAGCTGCCCCTCTTTACCCGGGAAGGATGGAAGAGTTGTCGGGTAAAGATATGATGGCCAATTTTTACTGAGTAGGAATAGCTTGATTGGTTCAAGTCGCACCCTGGTTCCTGAGCTGCCTATATATCCCTAGTTTTACAGGAATCACGCCGCATGTAGTTCGGGGTCATCGGTGAAGTATACCGATGAAATTTTACAAGAACGGATGCCAAGTACAGGGTTAGATGGGCAAACGGCTTACGGGATAGTGAGGAGACCTGGAGCAGAACCGCTCCTGCCTAGATGGATGTCGTTTGCCGGATTACCTACAAATAAATAATACAAGCGTATATTGTGCGTAATTTAAACATGATGCAAATTCCCGTTGGACGATGACTCATGTCTTTGGACGATTAAGGATGACGCCTTTAGACCATGATGTCCTGGGCCATGAATTGCTTGATGCAGGATTCGCAGTCCATGAAATGATGTTCTCGGGCCATGAGGATGGTGCCTCCAAACCATGACGCCTTTGAATAATGATATGCAAAATGATAAAAAGAGATCCTCAGGCCATGACATAGTGTTCTCGGGCTATGAAGATGGTGCTTCCGAACGATGACGCCTTTGGATAGGTTGGCGATATTTCAGCCCATGAGAATGCAATAGCATGATGCTGACAAGACAGAGCTTAGTCTTGCGAATTTAAAAGGGCAGATCTTAGCCCGAAATGAAACGCATGATAGAGACAGGGGTTGCTTTTGAAAAGTAAATGGGAGACAGCATTTAGTCTCGGAAGGCAAAAAGGTAGCCTTATGCAAGATGCGGATGCAAATGGAGACATCGTTTAGTCTCGGAAGGTAGAAAGGGTAGCCTTATGAAAGATACGGATACAGACGGAGACAACGTTTAGTCTCGGAAGGCAGAAAGGTAGCTTTATGCAAGATGCGGATGCAAATGGAGACAGTGTTTGGTCTAGGAAGGCAGAAAGGTAGCCTTATGCAAGATGCAGATGTAGATGGAGACAACGTTTAGTCTCAGAAGGCAGAAAGGTAGCCTTATGCAGGATACAGATGCGGATGGAGATAGCGTTTGGTCTCGGAAGGTAGAAAGGTAGCCGTATGCAAGATGCGGATGCAGATGGAGACATCGTTTAGTCTCGGAAGGCAGAAAGGTAGCCTTATGCAAGATGCGGATGCAGATGGAGACATCGTTTAGTCTCGAAAGGCAGAAAGGTAGCCTTATGCAAGAATTAAATAAACGACAATAGAAATTCTTAGCTGGTGTTAAATTGCGGTAGAGCATTGTGATAATGAAGCATCGTTTATGCTGATAACAAATGTTGGCGTATGCGACGAGTTTGAGGAATAATGTGTGTCCTTTGAGCGGATAATATGTTTTGGGGATTTTGCAAGTTGTGCCTGCATCCAAATAAAAATCGTGAGTTTTGCAAAGGGGGAAGGTTAGTACGCATTCCCGCTAGCTCTGCTCGGCTCGCTTACTTGATCATGACGATACTGTCTGTATCATTGGGGTAGCGGTTTGTAAACAAGATGTTTCAGAAAAAATAAATATGCATGATTTTGTAAGAGTGCAATATATAATCTAAAATAGTTTTTAGATGAACCGACGACGTGACACGGTTCGAGACATTGCAAATTCTTCCGCTGCGGAATTTTGAGGGTCCTCCTCAAAATTCTGCCCCAGTTTCCAATTGCGGGGAAAAATAGATTTTATTGAATTGTGACCGAACCCATAGGGCTGCCTACGTATCCCCTCTTAAACGGGAATCAGGTCAGGCACAATTCAAATTACATCATTGAGGAAGCATAAAGATTACACATAGTAGCGCTTGACTTCATTTGAATTGATTGGCTTGGGCCAGACTTCTCCGTCCATTTCTTCAAGTATAAGTGCTCTCCTTGTCAGCACTCTATGAACCATGTACAGACCTTGCCAGTTGGGAAAGAACTTCCCCTTGGCTTCATCTTGATGCGGAAAGATTTTCTTTAACACCAGCTGCCCTGGTGTGAATCGCCTCGGCTTGACTTTCTTGTTGAAGGCCCGAGCCATTCTGTTCTGATATAGTTGACCATGACATACTGCATTCATTCTCTTTCCGTCTATGAGGGCTAGCTGCTTATAACATCTTCTAACTCACTCTGCGCCACTGAGCTCAGCTTCCTGTATAATTCTTAGAGATGGAATCTCCATTTCGACAGGAATCACAGCCTCTGTACCATAAACTAGCATATAGGGAGTTTCCAATGTTGATGTGCGGACAGTGGTGCGGTATCCCAGTAAGGCGAATGATAACTTTTCATGCCATTGCTTGTGCCTTTATATCATCTTTCTTAGTATCTTCTTGATGTTTTTTGAATCTCCCAGGTTGATGCTTTCAGTCTCGTCTAGGTTGGACTTAGTTCTGTTCTCAAAATTCTCAACTTCTTTGACGATATCGTCCGGTATGTCGTCCTCTTCTTAATCAATGTCCGCTTGCCGCGTTGTCTCATTGCATGTCACAATCATCAGTTCATCAAGACAAGTAATAGTAATGCTGTATAAGTAAAGTAATGGGAGAAAAAAATAACAATAAATATCATATTCGTAAAATTTAGGAGATGTTTTGATAGATTGAATAACTATTTTGAACATTGAAGATCCTTATTGCAGAAATTGGAAAAATGCAGGAAAAGGGAAATCATTTAGTAAATAAAATAGTAGATAATGCTTGTTTTAGCCTTTCTACCCCGAGGCTCGTCGGACTTTGGTTGTCTTGATAGACCAGTTATTGAGATATGCCCGTTTGATCACGGTCTGTATGGAAAGGCCTTCCTCCCCCTCTCCCTCGAGGACAACACATCAATCCATATCATCATCCTCTAGGAACAAGCTCCTCATTGCTGCAAGTGCTTCTTCTTCATCTGAACCGTAGATAGTGTCGGCCTACTTGAAAATCTACTCAAGATGAGATATTGGCTGCTCCAAAGGGTAATAGGGACCGCGCCAAGGTGGCGACCAGTCATTAAATTCCTGCCAGGTGTACTCATACCCCAGACCGAAAGTGGTGCCATGTTCCTTGAGCTTTATGGGCTTCGTGATCCCTTGGAGGTTTTTACCGAGTCCTTTGCCTGGCTCATATCCTCTCCAAATCAAGATGCTCTCGATCTCGTTATCCCACCATTTGTCCTTGTTGATAGAATTGACCCATTCAATATGGTGGTAAGTTCATCCGCCTATATTCCTTTTCCCGTCAATCAATGGAATAATTTGACGGCTATAAATGGGGTTGCTACCGTCACCATGAATAATCACTTCTTGGTGGTTCCACTCAAATTTTACTGCCTGATGTAGTGTTGAGGATACGGCCCTTGCAGCATGAATCCAGGTTCGTCCTAACAATATGTTGTAGGATGCCGGAACATCTATCACCTGGAAATCCACTTCGAACCAAGTTGGTCCCATCTATAGACATAGACTGATCTCCCCCATGGTGGACCTCTGAGAACCGTCGAAAGCTTTCATATTGATTGCCCCATCCTTTATCTCATGTAGCCCTTTACCCAATTTCTTGAGTGTTATCAACAAAAAGATATTAAGATTGGAACCTCCATCGATCAAGATTCTTGTGATGAAATGATCCTCGCACTGCACGGTGATGTGCATCGCTTTGTTGTGCCCCAATCCTTCAGGTGGTAGCTCATACTCATGAAAAGTGATTTTATGACTCTCTTGTACCTGGCCTACCATATTGGCCAATTCCCCACTAGTGATGTTGTTTGGAACATATGCTTCACTAAACACTTTCAACAAAGCATTTCTGTGTGTTTCGGAATTCTACAACAGAGAGAGGATGGATATTTGTGCTAGTGTCTTGTTCAGCTGGTCGATGACTTAATACTCCTTAGCCTGTATCTTTCTCCAAAGGTCATCAGGACCCGTTTCGATAAGGGGAGGCCGGTTGGCGGCCTGCTTGCTTGACTCAGCCAGATGCTCAGGGGTGTAGACCCTACCAGTTCTCGTCATACCCTGTGCTGCGACAACTTCCTCAGACCTGTCCTTGCCTTTCTTTCTTGCCTCGGCTGTGTAGTCCCAGGGAATAACATTTGAATAGAAGGGTGGCGTGGTTGACATTGCCACCAGAATTGGTGCAGCCATCTTTATTTCAAACGAAATGTGTGTTCAGGGTGGAAAGATTGCGACCTCGAACGAAGCTGGTGTATTTGCTGGAGATACAAACTCAACTTTAATTGGCACTGGTGACTTTGCCGGTGGAGCTGCCTCAAACTCAAATGGTATAGACATATTCACCTCAGCAGCCTCAGACGGCTGAATCTGGACTATGATCGGTTTGAGAGTGACTGCGGATTTCTTTGGGTCATCGCCTTCTGTGATCAACCCGATTGACCCCTCGAGATCCCAATCATCTTCTATTTCAATCATATGGATACCTCCACCCTTATGGTCTGGCAGAGGATTGTCGCGAACATTTGGAGCGGGGTCCTTTTCCACAATAATCTTGTTGTCAATGAGAGCCTGTATTTTGTCCTTCAGAGAACGACATTCTTCGATGGTGTGTCCCTTCATGCCAGAATGGTATGCACAAGATTTGTTTGGGTTAACCCATTGAGAAGGATTCTCAGGGGTGGCAGTAGGGATAGGTGTAACATAACCAGCAACTTTGAGTTTTTCATGTAGCTGGTCAATGGGCTCGGCTATGGCGGAGTATTGCTTTGGAGGACGGCGATCAAAATTGGGACGAGGTCTATGGAAGTTTTGGCGTGTAGGAGGGGATTGGTAATGAGATGGCTGGGAATTATAAGTGTGGTAGACATGAGCCGGCTGTGGATATTTGGGCGAAGCACGTTCATATGTGGGTGGTGGAGCTTGATAGGAAAGTGGTGGAGTTTGATAATTTGGTGGTGGTTCTTGGTAATTTGGTGAGGGTTCTTGGTAATTTGGTGAGGGATGATATGTGAGTGGAGGTGTTAGATAGGTTTGGTACTACAGTGGGGACTTGGTTCTTTGTGCAACCATTACGGCTCCCACATCTCTCTTCTTAGACACACCACCGGACTGTAGAGCCTTGTTAGTGGCTTGCAAGGCTTCAAAATTTGTGACCATACCTCTTTTAATACCATATTCAATCTGCTCACCCAATTTGATGATGTTAGAGAACTTGTGGCCCTCAACCATCATTAACCGTTCATAATACTACGGGTCCTGAGCCCGGACAAAGAACTTGTTTATCTGTTCTTCCTCTAGAGCAGGTCTGACTTTAGCGGCTTGGGACCTCCAGCGAGTAGCATACTCACGAAAGGTTTCTGTAGGCTTCTTCTTCAAATTTTGAATGTAGAACACATCTGGTGCGTTCTCTGTGTTGAATCTAAACCTGTCCATGAAATCAGACGCCATGTTTACTCAGTTTGACCATTTCTTGGGGTCTTGGCTGATGTACCAAGACAGTGCATCTCCCTTCAAACTCCTCATGAACAGCTTCATGAGGATTCCTTCATCCTTTCCCACGCCAACCAATTTGTCGCAATAGGTCCTCAGATGGACTCCCGGATCACCAGTACCGTCAAACATTTCAAACTTTGGAGGTTTGTACCCCTCGGGCAGTTCGACATCAGCTTGGATACAAAGGTCTTCATAATTCAACCCTTCAATCCCCTTGGTCCCTTCAACACCCTGAACTCGGCTGGTCAATTTCTTAAGCTCCTCGGCCAGGGTCCTGATAAGTAAATCCTTTTCATCTGAATCGGATGCCTGTGGGATAGGCGGAGTGGAATGGGTCATGATTTACACATAGTTGGGATTGTTATAGGTGTGGAAATGGTCTTTTATGGGGTTTTGAGGTTCTGGGATGAGTAGCGAGGTGTTATTTGTGGTGTGGCAAGTATTGTACGGTGTCGGGAGAGTTTGGTTCTTTTGGGGAGTGGTGTGATGATGGGGCGCGAGATGATTTTTCTGTCTTGGGATATTTTGTGGAGGTGCGGGGTTTTGAGCATTTGGAAGGTTGACGTCAGGGACGTTGAGGGAAAATGACAAGTTGGCCAGATTCCGGACTTGATCGAGTTCTTCCTGAAACTTCACCAATTTTTGTTCAAGTGGTGACATGTTCTCATGCAGGACCTGAATACCTCGGCCATCGGTGGCCTCTACCCGTTCAATCACATTCTCCTTTCTGATGCCGCAGGACTCTTCCATCTTACTTTTGCCTTTGTCTTTGTTCTTGGGAGGACTAGGGGGAGGAATAGGTGGAGGGCCCTTGGATCTGGTGCGATAGGCTGATGATGCCAGAATGCACGAACTAACCTTTGGGGAGGGGAGTAAGAAAAAATAAAAACAAAAGGTAACCAAGTCAGTGAGGATTATGAAAAGAGCATTGCAATATTTAAACACATAATGCGAAAATGAAAGCGTGTCCTAAGTTGGGGACCTCTTTGTGCCCGAGGTAGGCCTAGCGACAAATTGATTTGGAGAACTTAAAATGCTAAATGCCTTATTTTATTGATAATAAAATAGACAAATCTTGAAACGACAAACGAAAAATAAAATCACTAATGGCCATTGACCTTATTACATTGATAGAAAAATAAAGACATTCCTATCTACTTGGTCCCAGAAGGAGCTTCCCCAGATTCGGCGTTCTTGCTTTCTTCTAACAGCTTTCCCAGCTCGCGAAGTCCCAGCAGCAGATAAGTTCTGGCTAGGTATCCCCCTGCAGCTCCCTCAACCTTTTTACAATCTTCAACCCTTTTGATGAAATTTTCTTCCAAATCGATTATACCTCGTTCCAAATACCCCAGCCTCTTGTTGGCACTAGTATCCATATCCTTCCATTCTTCGATCAGTCTTTTGTTGGACTCATGTATCTTGTGGTGATCATCCTCATTTTCTCGGATCCTTTTATGCATTTGGTTGAACTTGACTTGTGCTTCAGCTCTTTCATCTACAACTCTGTGACCTCGGACTTACCCTGGCTTGCTCTGACCACCCAGATCTTCTTCTAACCAACCTAGATAGAAAGGGGTATAACCAGCGTGATACCTGTCCGGCTCGATGGTGTCTTTCTCAAGTATAACCTTGCAGTGCCATAGGTGCTGAGCTTGGCACTTGTGAGGACTGTCATTTCTTGAAAGTCGGCTCGGAGATGGCTCATCTTCTCGACCCTAGGGATGACTTGTTTCCTTCCTGCCTGCCTCATAACTCGAAGAGGGACGTAAGGGTATGTCCCCCTTAGACCAATCAGTACCAGAAATGATGCATCCCAGGATCGAATGATGAACTCATCCGTTGGAAACCATTCGAACATCCACTGAACCTGTTCTTCATTCAGGTTATCAAAGAGCTCGACCCGTCCCTCAGCATCTTCAGGTTGAGCGAACATGTCAGGGATATAGTTCATTCGCTTTGGGTGATGGAAATAGTTGTAGTCATCCCACATTCGGCGGTGGTTATTCCCCCTTTTGGAGATGTTCAACAAGCTAGAGTTGGAGTAAGAGATTTCTACCTTCGAAATGCTTTGCTCCTTGTTGACATTTTTCTAAATCTAGGTACATATCTGCAACGATCATGGGCACAATTCTGAAATATTGCCCATTTAACCCTTCCATTATGGTCTTAGTTACCATGGCTAGCCTGGTATGGGTCCTTTCTTTCTTCATCGGGAACACGATCAATCTCAAAAAGCAGACCATAAACACGAACACTCGGCGATGGACGTGTCCCAGAGAGGTGATAGCAAACTCGTCATGGTAGGTACAGTATGATTTGCTGTAGCCATACCGTTCTTACAAGTAGTCAAAAGGAATGTACTCCTTTTTCAGACCCATCATTTTGAGGAAACTTTTGTTGTGCGGTTCTCAGGCATCAGCAACCCCGGAGTTTCCCATACTAGGTTAGCCAACACTCCTATCTATTATATCAATGGTTCCATTTCGATGTTCCCAAAGCGGAACACAGGTCTTTCGCGATCCCAGAACAGGGTAGCAGCCTCTACTATCATTTTGTTAGGTTGGATTTCCAAAAGAGATGGTAGATTTCCCAAGTGTTTCCTGACGATAGCTTTGTCGCCAGAGTGTAGATCCTCCCACCAACTCAGCAATTTTGGGTGGATGTTGGAGACCATGCCGAATATGGGGACTTCGTGCCTCTTTTTTTTTTCTGCAAAACAAATAGGTTAGGACCTTACCCCCACAAGACTCGACTATTTAACGTCAATAATTAGCAGGAAGCATTTAGTTCTCCAAATAAATGCACAGAACGTGAGGGCGTCCGTTTGGGCTTAGGGAAACCCGGTGGACTTTTGGATAAGGCTATCTTAAAAGCTATCGTGCGGACGACACTTTAGCTTGACTAGGTTTGACCATGATGCATACAATAGTTCAAAAAAGTAAGGTTTCGATGGGGTTTTAGACTGGTACCCTTGAGCGGACAACTCAAGAGGGAAAGTCACATAACCGTCGACTGCACCGCTGATCGACTGGTGTTACCGCTAATAAGCCTCTCCGAATTTAGGGGGTGATAATATAGGAAGGGCGCAACCACTCATCAAGCGCTGCTATAGTATTTTGTTTGGAACGAGTGGAGTATGAATGTTGAGCATGATTTATGCAATAAGTATTAAAACAAGTTGTCACGTATTTGCACGTTAAAGAAAGTGGTAAAAAATGGTACTAATGATTTAAAGCAATTACGGAAAGGAAACAAAGAGACATGTCAGTTATGGTTGGAAATAAAAACTCAAAGTAAACAATTAATTACATGCAACGGGAATGGGAAAGGGTGCAAGTGCTTAAAATAAAGGCATAAATTCACGGACAATTCGAAATGGTAAAAGCCTATAAACCCCAGCGAATTTTCCATGTTGTCACGCCCCCATTTTCCTCGCGGAGATCGGGTTTATGACATTGGTTGGGACAACTCGTTCCTTTTGGGAAAGGGGTTTGCATATTTTGAAGAGTCGCCACCTAATGATTTTAACGGCGCGTTAGGGCACCTAAAGGATTCAATTACAACTACGTTCCTAACCAGAGACTTGGGTAAGGGCTTGAAATTATCCTAAGGGGAATGTGTTAGGCACCCCTCAGGATCCACAAGTGTGGTTCCCGGCCAAATGGTTTCGTGAATTTGTACAATTAGCAAATAACAAGTAAAGGCTCAAATAAGAGGGGATTTAAGTCTTAAGCATGCAGATGTTTGAAAATAGTAAAGGAGATTAGACTTTGAAAAGGATTACGAGCTAAGCATATAAGAGGTGTCCTAGGTTTATAATAATATGGATCACATCAATGCAATACCCGACTATCACTTCTCGAAGAGGGGTTACACGTTGTACTACNTCCTGGAGGAGGTTAGGACTACTATCCTAAAAGGTAGGTACTAGGCAGACCCTCAGGTTTAAAGGGGTAAGATTCTAAGGCGACAAGCAAGGAACATATAGGACTGCAGTCAGTGGGAAACACATAGGAGCATATAGGAGGCTGTGATTTTTTCCTCCGCAGATAATGCATATAATTAGCACGACTCAAACACATATAAGAGCAGTCATGTTAATTAAGATCCTAAGACATGGTATCTAGGTGAATTCAGAAGATAAACAGATAGGCGAACTTGTCTTATAACTCAAGGAAAACATGCTCTTAATAATTTGCCGACCGATTTAAAAGAAATACCTATTAGGGTTAAGCAGCACACACAAGAAAGACAAATTTCTAATTTTGAAAAAAATAAGTTACCTAAGGCTTGCTTAGGAGAGGGAAGTGTATGTTAACAAAATTATTAAAGGAACTGTTGCAAATTATCACTTAAACATGTTGTTCTAGGTTGTTCAGAACACAGAAGCATTACTAGTTATTTTTAGAGAAAACTGAGTGGGGTTGTTATACCTTTATACATCAGTAGTTAGACTAAATGTAGTTGAGTGATTAGGGCCCTATAACATTATATCTAATGCACATATAGAGATGCAGAATGATGCGTATGCTGAATTCCTAAGCATGATTTCTAAATGCTCGATATCATCATGGTTTCAGAAGATGCTAAAATGATAATTTATCCCACGGGAAAATAGTACAAGAGTGACATGTTAGTCACTTGATTGATAAATATTGAAACCAAGTTTGGAGATTATGGTAATATCACTAATGTGAGTATTTATGCTTGGAAGGCGTTGTATTCCTTTTGTTGTGGACCGTGAGAGTTTGTTCCGGAATGGACGACTGCTCGTGTGTGTCATGAATAGAGCCATTGTGGATCCTTAAAGGGTTGTTGGCCCAGTATGGTATGATTAGAATCGGCTTGAGGTTCGTTGGTGGATTGTGAATGTATGCTCTACGTCAGGTCAGTTGTGTTCATTCTGCATAACACTACTTACGGAGGACTCTTCGAGCGTTGGATGTTATTCCCGTCATCAGATATTCCATGTAATACTCTATTGTGCTAGGTGGGTTGTGAGACGGCTTGATTATTCGCACATGTGTTGTGATCCCGTGCAACATGTGGTGTTATATGAGCAGTATGGTGTCGCACCCCCTTTTTCCTCGCGGAGATCGGGTTTATGACATTGGATGGGACAACTCGTTCATTTTGGGAAAAGGGTTTTCATATTTTGAAGAGTCTCCACCTAACGATTTTAACGATGCGTTAGGGCACCTAAAGGATTCAATTACAACTACGTTGCTAAATAGAGACTTGGGTAAGGGCTTGAAATTATCCTAAGGGGAAGGTCTTAGGCACCCCTCAGGATCCACAAGTGTGGTTCCCCGCCAAATGGTTTCGTGAATTTGTACAAATAGCAAATAACAAGTAAAGGCTCAAATAAGAGGAGATTTAAGTCTTAAGCATGCAGATGTTTGAAAATAGTAAAGGAGATTAGACTTTGAAAAGGATTACGAACTAAGCATATAAGAGGTGTTCTAGGTTTATAATAATATGGATCACATCAATGCAACACCTGGTAATCACTCATCGAAGAGGGGCTACACGTGGTATTACCGCACCGGTCATCATATCCATATTCTACCCTTCCCACCTCGTAAAGGTGATTAAAGCGCGTGTTGTCACGGGTTCTATTGCGTGCTATTACCCATCCCATCCTATCAGTCCTGGAGAAGGTTAGGACTACTATCCTAAAAGGTAGGTACTAGGCATACCCTCAGGTTTAAAGGCTTAAGATTCTAAGGCGACAAGCAAGGAACATATAGGACTGCAGTCAGTGGGAAACACATAGGAGCATATAGGAGGCTACTATTTTTTCCTCCACAAATAATGCATATAATTAGCACGACTCAAACACATATAAGGGTAGTAATGTTAATTAAGATCCTAAGACATGGTATTTAGGTGAATTCAGAAGATAAACAGATAGGCAGACTTGTCTTATAACTCAAGGAAAACATGCTCTTAATCAATTTGCCTAGTAATTTAAAAGAAATACCTATTAGGGTTAAGCAACACACACAAGAAAGACAAATTTCTAATTTTGAAAAAAATTAGTTACCTAAGGCTTGCTTAGGCGAGGGTAACATATGTTAACATAATTATTAAAGGACTGTTGCAAATTATTACTTAAACATGTTGTTCTAGGTTGTTCAGAACACAGAAGCATTACTAGTTGTTTTTAAAGAAAACTGAGTGGGGTTGTTATACCTTTTATACAGCAGTAGTTAGACTAAATGTAGTTGAGTTATTAGGGCCCTATAACATGATATCTAATGCGAATATAGAGATGCAGAATGATGCGTATGCTGAATTCCTAAGCATGATTTCTAAATGCTCGATATAATCATGGTTTCAGAAGATGCTAAAATGA
>MDKI01045704.1:0-24408 GCA_005239505.1 Nicotiana paniculata | reverse complement strand
ATTGTCAGGTACCCTTGGTAGCAGCATTCTTTCTCGTTGAAACCTGTCTACAAATTCTCAGAGCAAGTCTGCGTCTCCTTGTTTTATCTTGAATATGTATTCCATTCTTTTTTTGACTTTTTGTGCACCGAAATGTGCTTTTATAAAAGAATCTACAAGCTCAGCAAAAGAGTCAATAAAATTTTCGGGTAGAAGAGAATACCATGTTAGTGCTTCTTTGGTGAGTGTCTCTCTGAACTTCTTGACTAGTACTGATTCAATTTCTTGTTTAGTCAGATCCTTGCCTTTTACTCCTGTAGTAAAAGCAGTTACATGATCACATGGATCAGTTTTCCTGTTGTACTTGGGAATATCATGCATTTTGAATTTCTTGGGAATAGGCAAGGGTGTTGTATTTGGCTTCCAAGGTTGTTGAGAATATCTATCAACGTCAATGCCTTTGATAAAAGGTGGTACGCCAGGAATTCGCTCGATTCGTTCGTTTTGTTCCTTCACCTGTTTCTTCAAGGTTAGTAATAAAGACTGTAATTCTGGATTACTGGACATACTTGGTCTTGCTTCGAGGGACTCATTTGGAGTGCCTCTACTTCCTGAGTTTGCTAGTACGGATTGTGGATTTTTCACAGTTGAGGTGTTGTTAGGAGGAGGTGTAGGTGATGCAGTTGGCAGTCCCCTCATAAAACTTGTAAGGCTTGAGTCACATATTCACCAACCATTTGTTTTACATGATCTTGTTCTCCTGTTTGTTCATTTCCATTATGATTATTATTTTGAGTCGTAGATCTCTCTGGCCAATGTTCCTTTGAGCCTCGTGGGGAACCTGAAGGTGATGGAACTGGAGTTCCAATCCTGTGTTTGTTGTTGTCGTTAGCGTTTGACATAATTTACAGAATGTTGTTTGACAAAAAACAGAGATTATTAGATTCCCGATAACGGAACCAATTTATTTAACCAAAGAATTAGATTCTCTGCCAAAGTTATTTTTAAGAAAAACACGGGTTTCTGATAACAAAAGAATATGCTAATAATTGTAAGTAAATTCGTAAATAGAAAGAAGCTACACTACTGGAAAATAGACCAATGGAAACGGGTCAGAAACCGTTGCAATAGGTAGGAAAATCGTTGCAACAGACGTATTGCAACAGTTCTGTGTGCGTTACATCAGGTCTCGTGCCAATAGGTCTATTGCAACGGTTTTGTGCAACAATTGTAATTCCGTTACAATAGAAATATCTATTGCAACGGTTAAGAAGTCGCTGTTTTCCTACCTATTGCAACGGTTATCTAGTTATCTGGAACGGTTCAAAAACGTTCCAATACCATTTTGTGCAATAATTATCAAGGCTATTGCAACGGTTTATGAAGTTATGGAATGGTAATAATAGCTATTGCAACGACTCTTTGGAGCTTTTGCAGTGGATGTTTCGTATGTTGCAAGATTTTGTGGTATATTATATTAATCAATTACCTATATAATAAAATATAATACGCTGAAGGAAACTACTCATCCACAAAATTATAATCCAAACCATCCAACTAATATTATCCATAGATTGAAGCAAATATATAATATTGTTTGACAATTCAAGAGTTACCACGCTTAAAATTGCAAAAGTTCTAAAATAAAAGATCCTTATTACATCTAAAACTCTAGCAACGATTAACCAATACTCTTAAGGTATTCGTTGTTTTCGTCTACCCTTTGTTCATTTGTTTCACCTACAAAACAATCAAAAAACAACTTAGCTGATTAGTTATAAGGAGTTAATTATAAATAAAAGACAAAAAATAAAATGAAGCTGATTATATGTACTCAATCAAGAAATATTTCTTCTGGGCACTAAAACTAGAAACGTAGTTGTGACATCAAGAACTACCAAAATTGGTAAAGCCCAAAACTAAAAAATATCATTTTCACCTGTTGTGAACAACCTGAAAGAGATGCTTACTGTCACTTACTTAAACTTGTTAATCTAGATAAAGCATAAGTTGGTAATATAGGAGTAAATTTCGACATATTATACTTGAACTAGTATATGTTTTCTGTCAATAAGATAGACTTAAAACATACTCATGAAAAGTTAGACCTGGCAATAAACTTAAGAGTTAAACACAAATCATTATAAGAAGATAAAGTTTTAGAAGTGGGTCAATAAATTAAGGGAGTTTAAAATTTTTAGAAATACCTCGGCTCGGCTTGTGCTTCTGTCAATATAGTTGCTGCAACAAGTAATTCTGCAAAGGCCATTGCAGGATTAATCACACTGTACAAATACAAAAGAGATAAATGGAAGTGAGACTATTAATTAGAATGAGTTCACAAAAGAGGATATAAGTGTACGAGAATTTGTCCGAAAATATTCTAACACCTAAACCAAAAAAAAAAACGTATAGCTCATTATTCTGCTTGTTCTTCTTGCGTACAACATGTATGAAAACTTCGTTATTTGGACCATCCTTATTCATGTTTATGTTTTATTTCACTTCTAAGATAGCAAAAATTATTAGTATAAAGAAATAAGAAGTTCCAGTTTTTAACTTCAACTGTGTCAATAAAGTTAGCCTAACAGACCATAATCGCAAGACTATAATTAGTAACAAATGACAAGTTATTACCAGTATACAAATAAAACTAAAAAGAACAAGTTGTCACTAACATACAAATAATAGCTAACCTGGGAGAAAAGCTTAAATAGATGACACAACAAAATCAAGGGCCAACTTACTATTCTCATCCAATATGATACACTAGCAATATTTGAGGCTTGGTTTAGTTCATGGTCCAAGTGCATGAACTGCATCTCCAATGAACTTAACACTTCTTTCAAATATTTCTTGGATAACCACACTTGAAGAACTAAAGATATATTCAATTATCAAAATCAAAACAAAGTGGATTTTGATAATTGTGTAAAGATCCTTACCTTATTTCTCATAAAACATCTGCGATGGTGAAGCCAAATTAGTAAACATTTCAAGAATTCGCTATACATTTAGATAAACAAGAGAAGCAAATGAATCTTTTTAGTTCAAATCAAGAAAATAGTATGGATTTTTAAGTGCTGCAACTGAGATAAATTTTCGAACAAAAACTGTTTTGATAGGCAAAGAAAGTTGGAAATGAATATCCTAAGTGAAGCATATAATAAATGATTACGGTATTATGTCAGAAGAAATACATCTACCATCAACTCATATTTATTTTCTCATTAACTATTGGTCTACCTCTAATGCAACCCCCCTCCCCTTCCTAAACACACCTCTGAGGAAGTATTGGCACAAAACTTCTGTAATTGTGTCTGCAAACCATGAACCAAGCAAGTTCATGTAATGCAAATTTTTGCGAGATATGGTTTTTTGCCCCTCGTTCCCACTCTTTATCCCTTGTCATATTGAAGTTTTTATGTATAACTAGTTACGGAAATTCCTCATATGCATGAAATGGCATAATAGACGCTAGGCATTATCCAATATCTGAGTTTTAGGCTTTCCTTCTGTAGCAAGAGCAGTCACAAGGTTTCAAATGTCTCTAAGTATAGGCTTATTTCTTCCATCATCTTGTCTATTTTTCTGGTTTCCTCTCACTACTCCTACAAATGTAGAATTCTCATGAGACAAAAGATATTATACTTGATATACTCGGGATTTCAAGTTTTCAATTCTTAAATCAATTACACCTCAGTCCAAATCATTTGAGATTGGCAAATGAAACAGATACTCATCAGAAGAAAGTCCATAATCTTTTTTGTTTAACAAACCACTCACCATACAAAAAAATTAACTTTTGATCAATCAATAATTAACTGTTCAATCCTAAAAACTGCTTGAAGTTAGTTACATGATTTCTTTGTATATATATTCCATGGAATCATGATATACTAAATAATTCAAGAAATTCATTGTCAATACACAAAAAGGATATATTTCCTTGATATCGAAATACTAGAAACATCAACAGTAGCAATTTACATTGACCAAAACCTAAAAAAAAATTAAATGAAGCTCACGTAAAAAGAAGAAGACTACAATAATACTCTATCATTCCATTTTATTCCAACATTAAATAATTCAAAAGACCCACTATCTGCACACACAAAAATGAAACCCAATCAGAACAAAAAAAATACAACAATCTATCATACCCATTTCGTTCTGATAAAGAATATTTCAGGGAACCCACTAAAGCACGCAGGGAAACAAATAATTTTTTGTCTTGAAAAGAAAAAGCCAGATGAGATTCAGTTGAAGCACAGTTAGAAAACAGGAAAGAATGCAGACTACGATGAAAAGCAGAGAAGGTAAACCAGGAATTTCATTCTAACCTCTCTTTCTCCTGATCTACCGATTCCCAGCGAGGAAGGCTCTGCGGCAATGATTTCTCGCGATGAATAAGTGATTGCTTTTGGAAGAAATACTCTATGTCCAACAAAGACGGCATTACCTTATATGGAATGTAGAACTGAAACACTAAATTAGAATCTTTTATCTTGAGTCTGGATGAAGATTATTGACTTTTATAGATTTCAAGTGCTCTGCAAGCCAGGTCATATTTCGTTCGTAGATCACTAGAGCTTTTCTCAAAATGGTATATGTCTTCTTCAGATATGAGAGTGTTAAAAATATTTTGGGTTTAGAGATTTATAAGTGAACCTAAAACTTGTGGGCGGGTTTAGCGATATTGGAAAAAATAGGGAGGGAATTGGTAACCGATGCAATATGTTTATTTTCCAAAAAAGTCGTTCCCAGATAGTTATTTATTGCCACGGTTTAAAGCATACATCGCAATAGGACAAACTACGGCAATGATTCATACACTAATGGGACGGTTTAAGTGAAAAAGTGTGGCAATAGCATCAAGACCCTTATGTAGCGGTCATAACCATTTCACTAGATGGTTTATCGCAACGGTTATATAACCATTGCAGAAAAACTGTTTCCATAGGTCCAAGTTATGGTAGTGAAGAAAGATGCGTAAAAAGTAAGTATATTTCAATAGTGATTCGAATGTGTCTTTACAAGTTATATTTTACTCTCTTTTATAGGAAATTTCTTAATATAACGTCTACTCTTTTCAGTGATTGTGCATTAATGGCTAATAATGGCATTAATTTAACGTTAGAATGACTAATCGTAACTGTTGCGTGAAGATTATGTAACGTTTTGGCTCATTAATTGAAGATCCCTGAATCTGCCCTTTATTACATCTTGATTCATTCTGACCGTGTCTCTTCGCCTTCTCAATTAGGTTGAGATTCCCATATCTGATTACCCCGTGGGTATGCTATTTCATTCCTCTTTATCTCGTACTTCTTCATAAAGTCTCGTCCTGTTGTCATGTTGTCATTTCTCCACATAGATTTCAGATTCATCATAAGTATTACACGTGTGAATCTCATTTTTACCAATACATTAGGTTATTGAAGTAGAATGCAAGTGCATTTAGCTGAGAGTAACATTTTGTCAGTTTGGTCGAGGCTCAAAGTTCACAAGCTGATTAGCTTCTTTGTTAAGTGATAATAGTCTTTCAGGAAGAGTAAATAAATGAAGTTACATGCTTGTTAACTGACAGTTAAAACCATCTACAGTCACTACTATTTCATGACATCGATAAGAGTTTAGGATATTTCAATTCTTCTTCTAGTTTCTTGAGGACAAACAACAGTTGAAGTTGGGGGTGTTGATGTGCCGTAGAATTTCGGCACATTTGATACCAGCTACATATATTGTAGTTCATCTTTCAATGCATTTTGAGTCAATTCTTATAAAGTTTTGACGTTTTGCAGTGTATGAGGCTCGAGGACCCAAAAATACGGAAAAGAAGTCAAAAAGTATCAAAAGAGCAGAAATGAGGCAATTATGCAATCATATGCGAACCGCATAACCATCGCAGAATGAAGCATATGTCTAGGCAATTGAAGAGGTGAAAATGTGGTCCACTATGCGGTCGCATAACACTTATGCGGTCCGCATAGTGACCACATAACTGGGATCAGGGAAGCTGAAAAGGCACTTCTGCGGAGGAATATGTGGCTGCATAATGGTTATGCGGACTGCATAACTGACATGCGGCCAAGAATTGGGTTCAAAGATTTGGGATTATGTGATGGATTCGAAGTTATGCGGACCGCATACGTGATCTGTGACCAGTATGCGGCCGCATAACTGCTCTGCAGGGTCATTTTTGTCCAATTTTGGCTCCGACTTTTAGCCCACTATAAATAAATTTATTAGGGTTTTTGTGGGTCATCTTGTCTGAAAAAGAGACTACAAGTGAAGGAATTAAATATTCATTCTTTTGGAAGCTTTAGAAGAAAGATTCTTGCACTTTTGTAAGCATTATGACTTTAAATATTGTGCTATTTTTGTATTTTAGTATGAGTGGCTAGTTTTAAATACTAAGGTTGTGGCCCCTAAATGAGTGTAATGTTAATGGGTGTTTACCATTGAATATATATATAATGGTTGGTTGATATTTATTCATTTCTCGTTCTTCATTTATTGTTGGTGGTTGCAAATATTAACAAATACCATTTTACTCTTGTTTACTTGAAAAAGAGGGTTAGGGTTTGGTAGAAGTGAATATCAAAAACTCAAGGCTTTAAACCTTGTTTAATGGAATCGCCTTCGGAATAAGTGGATTCTATTTGGCATAAATTGATTATTCTTAATTGCAACTCTTTTATATTTGGAAAAATCATAAAGAGGAAATACTACTTAACTATTGGAAAATATTGTGTAGTCATTTAGAAATCATTTGCATATCAAAGGACCTCCCATTAAAAATTTATCAAACTAACGTCGATAGCATTACATTTCATTGAAGGGGACACAACCTTGGTTTCTTTAATAAAATTAATTACAATCTTACAAAATTATTCTTGTCTTAATTTCACTTAATTACAACACTCTTTTTAGCTAACGGAATAGAATTACGATTTAAGTCAAGCTTCACACTACTCAAGTAATCATTTCACACATATTCCCTATGGGATTCGATCTCAACCTAGTTGGGTTATTATATTTGACATCGACCACTTTACACTGTTTATTAAAGTGTAATTTGAGCATATCACTCATCACAGAGATTAGTTTATTTTTTCAAAGACTTGTGTTCTACCACATTAAGGGAAGAAAACCTAATTCGGATGGATCAGAACATTCTTGTAACTTCTAGTAAGATGAAAAAAAATATTTTCATGTGGTTTCTTTAATATTATGGAACACCTTCCAATCCACTTTGTACACGAGGCACGACTTGGAGGGCTTGTTCAATGCAGATGGATGAATCCCTTTGAGAGGTAATATTATAAGTTTGATGTAATATTGTATTTTATTTGAATGTTCTTAGCCAACATGATATTATGTAGGACAATTGGAAAATGCAAATAATTTTTTAAGTAGAGGAATAGGATTGAAGGATCTATATGCGAAGCCTATCTTGCAAAGGAAACTGCACATTTTTGTTCTTAATATTTTGAGAGTAATGTGCCATGTCTAGGAATAGGCCCAATAGGTACATGGTCGAATGTGTAAATGATCCATTATATCCACCAATGTCCATATCCAATCAACCATGCGGATGTTCTAAGGATGTTTGAAAGAGAAGTTTGAGTGATATGGAGTACAAGTCATCTACACTCCATGTATTGCTAAATTGTTCCGAAGTTGTACTATTTCTCAAGTAAGTATTGATTTATTAGTTATTAAAATGTAAAATTTACTGTGATTACATATTGATGCAACTATGAAAAATATTTGATGTGTCACAGTCACTTCGTGGGTCAACTTGGCCATGTTGTTGTTGTTTAACCAAAGAATTAGATTCTTAATCAAAGCTATCGGGCTTCTGATAACCGAATAATAAGAATTAGACTTGTAAATAAGAAAGCAATAAGATCACATAAAAGTAACTATATTTCAGTAGTGGTTCGAACGTGTCTATACAAGTGAGATTTTACTCCCTTTTATAGGGAATTTCTTAATATAATGTTTACTCTTCTTAATGATTGAGCATTAATGACTAAAAATATCATTAACGTAATGTTAAAATTGGTAACTGTAACTGTTGCGTGAAGATTATGTAACGTTTAGCTCATTGATTGAAGATCTTTGAATCTGCCCTTTATTCTGCCTTGGTTCATTCTTATCGTGTCTCTTCAACTCCTCAATTAGACTGGAACTCCCGCATCTAATTGTCTCGTGTGTATGATATTCCGTTCCTCTTTGTCCCGTACTTCTTTCTAAACTTCTGACCAGCTGTCATGTTTCCATTGATCCACGGAGATTGTCTTGTCATCAGAAATATTACACGCGTGAACTCTATTTTTACCAATACATATAGTCCCCCCACTTACCATTTATTTATCAATTAAATATTTAGTAAGTGGATACTCATTTATGGCGGGAAATTTTTTCCGTTGTTTCACTCGTACCATTGCATCTGTCTCTGAATGTATGCGTCGCTTGCCACTTCCATTTAATGCTCGTGCCACATGGCGTTCTCGGATTGATTCTGCAATTCATCAGCGGCCTTTAGGGCTTTTTGCGGCTGCATCAATCATGAAGTGATAGTTCTAATTATGACTTTCACATCAGTGTTTTTTCCATTTTTTTTACGGTTGCCTCTGAGTATAAATACCCCTTTTCCTGCCTTTGCTTTCACGAAAAACTTTTAACTTTCCTTCATTACTTGTAAATTCCTCTTTCACGTAAATATGTCTTCTTCAAGTCAAGAACCCAATAAGGTTATCATTGTAGACGAACTATCTCCTTCTTCTGCTCCAATCCAGAGTAAGAGGGGTGGTAGACTAAGAAGCTTGAGTTCTACACCTTCTAGGGGTTCTTCTTCTCCTTGCAACATTACTCTCCCGCCATCTTCTAGGGCTAATGTTTCTTCGTCTTCTTTTTGGGCTAGAGCTTCTAGATCTTCTTCTAAGAGTAGAGAACCTAAAGAACCACTAAAAGTTGATGAGATTGTTCCTGTTGAGTTTTCTTTTGTAAAGGATAGTGAGTCCATAAGAAAAAAACTTTCTTCTATGACATCTCATGATCGTACTGATCTTTACCCCCTTTACTTTAGGATTCAAGCCTCTCATCGACCCTGTCATCATAGAATTCTGTCAACTTTTTAATGTATGCTTGGGACAGTTCGGTCCTCATATCTAGAAGGAAGCAGCATGCCTTAGATATTTGGCCATCTTAGCTTCAGTTTATTTTACTTTTCATCATCTCATTCATCTCTATTCTCCTATGTTGTTCCGCCAAGGAGTTTTTACTCTTGCGGCTAGGAGTAAAAGCGTTTTGGTTATACCTGATGATCATAAATATATAGGGTAGTATGTCCGGTATGTTGGTGTCCCTACTAAAGGTTTGGTAGGTGAAGAAAATCTCCCCTTCCCTGAGAAGTGGAACTTTGCACGTGAGTACAGTTTTGCTCACTTTCTTCTTTATTATTATTATTTTTTTGGATGAATCTTTAGTACAGTGACTGTTCTTTTTTCTTTTTGCAACAACCATGGGAACTATTGAGGAGGTCTCCAGTTATTGTGGTTGGGTAGAAAAATTTTGATTTATCGCTCCAATGGAAGAACGTTCTTAGAAGTACCTCTCGGCGAGGTTTGGCTGGAAAGTGAAAACCCATGGTAGGTTTTTTTATATTTCCTTTATTTCTCCTTTTAAGCTTCTCTAATCCCTTTTATTTGTTAGGTTTTCCCGTTCGTGGGGTCTCTGATACTGCTGTATCTGCTTCGAAACTTTCTTTGGCCAAGGCCCAAGAAATTATTGTGAACTCCTCTTCATCAAAAAGTAAAGCAAGTGGGTCTTGGACCTTGGAAGATAAGGAAGAGCAGGAGGAAGGTTCGCTAATTCGGAGGTCGCGGATAAGAAAGGTCGTGTCTGACGACGAATCTGCTCCAGTTACTAATCCACCTTCTGTGCCTGAGTCAGAGCATTCCGCTCCTGAAGATGCAACTCCTTCCTCTTCCAATGAATCAATTGAACAATTATTCGACAGAGGCTTTGGCATAGTTTCTGAGGAGGCACCTCTTGCTATTTTTCCTCCATCTGCTCCAGTGGAACTTTCGTCTGCCGCACCTGTTGTTATTTCTTCTCCCCCGCCTATTCCATTCGTGGCTCCTTCATCTGCCCCTACTTCCGTGCCTTCTATTGTCGAAGTAGGATCTTCCAGTAGTGGGGAGATAAAGCAAATTATGATAGAGGTTCCTGCGGGAGGTAGCCTCTTGGAAGTACCTCTCGGCGGATATGTGGTTGAAGCCTCTGATAGGCCCGGTTGAGAAGTCTAAGTTGGAAAGTCATAGCTCCTTAACTTGGATAAACGATATTGTACACTCGTCCTTAAAGGTATCATTTATATCGTTCCCTTTTTTTTTAACCGTATCTAACTTCTCTTTTTGTGCAGGTCAATCTTATTGGTACAGAATTGATGAAAAGGATCATTCATTCGGAGCAATTAGCGAACGACTATCATACCGAGGCTGATAACTGGACGGAGCAATTCGAGAGTCTTCAGCTTGATATGGAGGCAGTAGAGGAGGAGAAGTATACCTCAGCAAATCAGAGTAATGGCATCGGAATTGGCCATCGAGAAGGCTTTATCAAGTCAATCAGACAAGGATAAGAACATCCTGGAGTCTTTCTTTACGGAGCATCTTTCCCATGCTACTGAAGAGATAAGAAGCTTGAAGGCTTTGTTGGACTAGAAGGAGTCTTATGCTGGTGAACTTGTGCAATCACTTACTCAGACCCAAGAGGACCTCCGTGAATCTTCAAACAAGATTCAATTTTCTGGAAAGATCTCTTTCCCCTTTGCATGCTTCTTATGATGATGTTGTGGTTGAAAGAGATGAGATGAGAGCCGATATTGAAAAATGGGAGAAAGATTACGAGGATCATAAGGATAAGGTAGTTTTTTATGTGAGTTGGGCTTATTTGAATGCCCGGCTTAACACATTGACAGAAATGGGCCAAGAAAATTTTAACTTAGAAGCTGAAATTTCCAAAGCCAAGGAGACGATTGAAAAGTCTCGACAAAGTCAAAAGTTTTCATCACCTGAAGTTGAAGTTCTAATGGGTGATGAAATCGTGCCTGATGAAGCTGATGCCCAAGCCTCGCCATCTCAAGCCGCTCTTCCTGCTGATGAAGATAATCCCCCTAATGTCCAGTGAAAGTGTTTATCAACCCCTCCTTTTTTTTTCTTTTGGAACAATTGGTGGTTACCCCCAGTCCCATTTGGGGGTGAATTTTGGTTTAGTAAATCCCCAATGACAAATTAGGGGCAACCTTGTATGAACAACTTTGGTTTAAACTAAGTTAGTACTTAGTTTTTACCATTATATAAAATTAATATTTACATTTCTTAGCATGACTTGTTTTGTTTCGAGATTTCGTTTTACTTTTAAGTGTTTTCATGCTTTACGTTCGGGTTTTTGTTTTATCCCTTGGTATTTAATTTTGCATTAAAAATGCTTCAGTATTTCGTGTCTTTTTGAAATAAGCATGATTTATAAAAGATGGCCCTTTTATGAACGACACTTAATGAAGAAGACGTCTCAACTTCATAATGGTGTAAACATACAAAAAAGAGATAGGAATTCACATGTTTTTTCCGTATAATGTTTTGCAGAAAATATTTATATTATTCGAACTTTCGTAACATTTTACATGTGTTTGAGTATCGTATATGACTCTTTCGTAACTGTTTTCTTTTACAACAGGTTTTGAACAAACACGAGGGTATGAATTTCTACCCGTAACTAAATTCTGCCTTTAACCTAAACATTCATTTACATTCACGAGTATGTTATTTGTAGGTTTCTGAATCAGGCTTTGTGTTTTTGTCTTTGGCCCTTTGATTCTACTCATAACTTTTGACTTGTTGGGAAAAATGGATCTTCAGGCTTGAACTTTGACTCTTTTGATAGTCTTCTTTGCCTCTTCCATACTGTATAGTCCCTCAAGTGTTTGAGCTTTGAAGAATGAAATCTCGAGCACTTGACTATTCCTTTCTTGTGATCCTTTTCCTGAAAAGGAAAAACATACGGGACTCGAAGTTATATAGTTTAGATGATGGCTGCTTAACCCTTTGAAACATCCATCAGAAAGTTATAACCCTAGACCGAGAATTTAGTTTTTTCCTCGTGTCTATTCAGGTCTAATATCATTATCTGGTTATGGGTTAGCTTTTTGCCTATCATCTAAAATGGTTAGTATACTTTTAACTGTACTAAATAAAATTGAACGTAATGATACCTAACCGTGGGTATTCCTTTTCCTTAGAAGTAATATTTCTTCAAGTGAACATCATTCCAACTTGTTGGTAAAATTCTGCCATCCATTGTTTCCAGCTCATAAGCACATTTTCCAGCAATACCATGCACTTTGTAGGGTCCTTCCCAATTTGGATTTAATTTTCCTGCTCCAACCTCATTTGTTGATTGAAAAACCGTCTTAAGGACAAAGACCCTAATTTTGAAATATCTGAGGTGAGCTTTTCTGCTGTAATATCGTTTTATGATTTTCTTTTGAGCTGCCATGCGTATTAAAGCAGCTTCTCTCCTTTGCTCGAGTAAATCCAGATTTTTTTCTCAACTTGTCATTGTTTGTTTCTTCTGTTGCTATTTTGAATCTCATGTTCGGTTCACCAATTTCCATTGGTATTAGAGCTTCTGAGCCGTAAACAAGCGCGGATGAGGTTTCTCCCGTGGCTATCTTTGTAGTAGTTCTATAAGCCCATAATACTGCCGGTAGTTCTTCAGGCCAATTTCCCTTAGCTTTTTCCAATCGTTTATTCCGATTGTTAAGAATGATTTTATTTGTTGACTCAGCTTGCCCGTTAGCCACGGGATGATATGGTAAAGAAGTGATTCATTTGATTTGCCAGCTTTGGAAGAATTCTGTGATTGGTGAGCCTATGAATTGTGGGCCATTGTCACATACAATTTCCTTTGGTACACCAAAACGGCATATGATGTTTCGCCATATGAAGCTTTTCACTTATTTTTCTCGCACCTCTTTAAAATCATATGCCTCTACCCATTTTGAGAAATAATATGTTAATACAAGTAAAAATCGTACCTTTCCTTTGGCTGGGGGTAGAGGTCCTACTATATCCATTCCTCATTTCATAAATGGCCAAGGTGATACAATCGAGTGTAGTAAATCTACGGGCTGATGCATATTGTTAGAATATCACTGACATTTATCGCATTTATCTATGAAATCTTCAGCGTCTTCTTCCATCTTAGGCCAATAGTACCCTACTCTGATTAGGGTTTTGACTAAGGACCTTGCACCTGCGTGGTTCCCACAATGTCCTTCGTGTAGTTCTTTCATCATGTACTCAGTTTGGTTTGGTCCAAGGCACCTTGCTAGGGGACCTCCAAACATTTTGCGATACAGAGTGTCACGAACTAGGCAATACCATGCAGCTTTTCGGCGAAGTGCTTGAGCTTCTTTCTTATCTTCAGGCACGATACCATTCTGCAAAAAATTTACAATTTCGTTTCTCCAATCTCAGGTTAGATTATTAAATGTTACCTCATTCTTGTCCTAGTCAATTTCTGAATGAAATAAGTATCACAATAACATTGTCTTTATTCGTTACATCGGTAACTGCTGCAAGATTAGCTAACGCATCCGTTTCTGTGTTTTCCTCTCTAAGTACTTGCATAATCTTCCATGGCTGGAATTGCCTCACCAGGTCTCGTGCCTTTTCCAGATACTATTTCATTCGAGTCTCTCTAGTAGTATAAGTCCCCTGTATTTGGTTCACCACTAGTTGAGAGTCACTTTTGATCACGATCTGCTCAATTGAGAGTTCTCGTGCTAATTCGAGTCCTGCAATGACATCTTCGTACTCTGCTTCATTGTTAGTGATGGGATAACATTTAATAGCTTGCCTTATCTTTTCACCCCGAAGGTGGTATCAAATCAATTCCCAACCCGGCTCCTTTAATATTAGAAGAGCTATCGGTGAATAGAGTCCATATTCCTGGATTAGCTCCGGTAAAGATTTTTAATTCTTTTTCTACTTCAGGAATTATGCTAGTGTTAAAATCAGCGATAAAATCGGCTAAAACCTGAGACTTTATTGCAGTCCTAGGTTGATAGACTATGTCATATTCACTTAGTGCTATTTCCCATTTAGCCAGTCTACCTGACAGTTCTTGCTTATGCAAAATATTTCTCAAAGGATACGAAGTTACAACAGTAATTAGGTGACACTGAAAGTACGGTCTTAACTTTCTAGCTACCATGATTAGAGCCAAGGCTATTTTTTCTAGATGAGGATATCTAGTTTTAGCATCTAGTAGGGACTTACTTACATAGTAGATAGGAGATTGTTTACCTTTGTCCTCCCTTACCAGAACTGCACTTACGGCTATTTCTGCAACAGCAAGATAAGTGTATAACCTTTCCCCTTCCTTTGGTTTAGACAGTAGTGGGGGATCTGATAGATAAGCCTTCAAGTATTTAAGAGGTTGTTGACATTATTCAGTCCATTCGAACAGATTATGCTTCTTTAGCACTGAGAAGAATTTAAAACTCTTCTCTGAAGATCTGGAGATGAATCTTCCTAAAGCTCCAATCCTACCTATTAATCTTTGAAATTCTTTTTTGCTCGTGAGTATATCAGGTATTTCTTCAATAGCTTTAGTTTGAGCAGGATTTACTTCAATGCCTCTATTTGATATGAGAAAACCCAAAATTTTACCTGATTCGACGCCAAATGTGCATTTTTCTGGATTTAATTTCATGTTATACATGTGGAGGATCTCGAAAGTAGTTAAGAGATGTTGGAAATGATCTTCTTCCTGTGTTGACTTTACCAACATGTCATCAATGTACACCTCCATTGTTTTGCCCAGATGTTCCTGGAACATCTTGGTCACTAGCCTTTGATACGTGGCTCTAGCATTTTTCAAGCTAAAAGACATGACTTTGTAACAATAAGTCCCCCTGTTCGTAATAAATGAGGTTTTTTCCTCATCTGATGAGTCCATTTTTATCTGATTGTAACTAGAATATACATCTAGAAAGCTTAATAATTTATGACCTGCAATGGCATCAATCATTTGATCTATGTGCGGTAATGGAAATGAGTCTTTTGAGCATGCTTTATTCAAATCCGTATAATCTACGCATACTTTCCATTTACCATTCTTTTTAGGTACCACTACGGTATTAGCTAACTAATTAGGATATTTTACCTCACGTATTGAACCAATTTTTAAGAGTTTATGTACCTCTTTATCACTCACTTGATTCTTGAACAATCCCTGCTTTCTTTTTCTTTTTTGCTTGACAGGTACGAAGGATGGGTCTTCATTTAGTTTATGAGTCATCACTTATGGGGGTACACCTGTCATATCTGAATGGGACCAAGCAAAACAATCTGCATTAACTTTTAAATATTCAATTAACTTACCTCATCTGGTCGGGCTTAACCTTGCTCCTATGTGGATTTTTTCCTCAGGATTAAGCTCGAACAGTGGAACAGCTTCGAGCTCCTCAGTCGTTGTCTTGATATTTTCATTCTATTCTGGTTCTCGAATAACATCAGGTCTGGATTCTATGTCTGTATGTCGTGATGCGACATCCATGGTTATTTGATTCACCGTGTCTTTATCCTTTTCTTCCGTGTCTGTTCGAGTTTCTCCCTCGTCTTTTGATTCTTCCGCTATTACTTTATTATTGGAATGCATAACTGAGTTGATGTTTCTTGAACTCTGCTGATCACCTCGAATCTGCTGGATGAATTTGATTACCTGATGCAGAGTAGATGGTACTGTTTCTATGTCATGGATCTGTGGTTTCCCCATGATTACATTATAAGCCATATCTATATCTATAAATTGAAATTTCATTTCCTTGAAGACGCCTTCTACATAGGTATTAAGCTCAATTTCTCCTTTTATTATGACAGTAGAGTTGTCGAATCCGGACAAGGAACGTATTATTGGAATTACACGGTCCCCCATTAATATCTCCTCCACAACCCTCAGCAAAATGATATTGACCGAGCTACCTGGATCAATCATTACTCTTTTCAAGTTAGTGTCATGTATAACTAGAGATATTACCAGTGCGTCATTATGTGGAAGCAGTAATCCATCAACATCTGAGTCGTCGAATGAGAGGCTGTCAGCCTCCAAAGTCTCACGAGTCCGTTTCCCGGGGGTCATTGTGAACTTGGTCATCCTTCTTGCTGAAGTATAAGTTACGCCATTTACCTCCTCTCCTCTATTTATCACATTTACAGTTCTCTTCGGAGATGGTGGTTTTGGGGGCTTCTGCCTATTCTTCATATATGCCTGTTTACCTTTTTCACTAAATAGTTCTGTTAGATAACCTTGTTTTAATAAGTGTGCTACCTCACCTTGCAATAACCTGTAGTCTGATGTTTTCTGCCCATGATCATTGTGAAATTCACACCAGAAGTCTGGGTTCCTTCTATTTGGATTTGATCTCATTTCTTTAGGCCATCAAACATTATCACCCATATTTCTTAATACTGTAATTAATTCAGAAGTACTTACATTGAATTTGTAATCTCCATTTTTTGTATTACCTCTATTTTGCTCATCTCGATCGTTTCTGGATCTTAATGATGATGAGCTCGAATCTCTATTTGACGATATGTGATCAGACTGTGGGTTTTCAGATTTGGAACGAGCCTCTCATCCCGAAGGTTCCATGTACGGATCGTACCTATTTTTGCCAGATCTCCTTTCTGATTCAGAGCTTCTAGAACTCATCATGTCTTTTGCTTTTGATTGGGCAATAGTATCTTCTTCAATTCGTAATTTGGTGATATACCAGTTATAAACATCGTTCCATGTCGTAGCTGGGAACTCTCTCAAGATTTCTTTGAGTCTCCTCGTGGCTTCAGAGCTTTTATCGTTCAAATACTTGCAAAAGCCATAGCTGCCCAATTGTCAGGTACTCTTGGTAGAAGCATCCTTTCACGTTAAAACCTGTCTACGAATTCACGAAGCAACTTTGTATCTCCCTAATTTATTTTGAATATGTCTTCCATTCTCTTTTCCACTTTTTGCGCACCGGAATGTGCTTTTATAAACAAAGCTGCAAGCTCAGCAAAAGAATCAACAGATTTTTTGGGCAAGAGAGAATACCATGTTAATGCTCATTTGGTGAGTGTCTCTCCAAACTTTTTGACCAACACGGATTCAATTTCTTGCTTAGTCAGGTCATTTCCTTTTACTCCTGTGGTGAAAGCAGTAACATGATCACGTGGATCAGTTGTCCCATCGTACTTTAGTATGTCAGGCTTTTTGAATTTCTTGGGGATCGGTAAAAGTGCTGCACTTGGCTTCCAAGGTTGTTGAGAGTATTTATCAATATCAATACCCTTGATGACAGGTGGTACTCCGAGAATTTTCTCGATGCGATTGTTTTTTTCCTTCACCTATTTCTGCAAGGTTAGTATTAAAGATTGTAAATCTGAATTATTAGACATACCTGGTCTTCCTTCAACTGATTCATTTAGAGTGCCTCTACTTCCTGAATTTTCTAGTACAGATTGTGGATCTTCTACAGTCGCGGTATTGTTTGGAGGAGGCGTAGGTGACACAGTTGGTAGCTCCCTCATGAAAGCTTGAAGAGCTTCACTCACATATTCACCAACCATCTGCTTTACAGGGTCTTGTTTTCCTGTTTTCTCGTTTCCAATTTGATCATTGTTTTGAGTTGTAGATCTTTCTGGGGAGTTGTCCCTTGAACCTCGTGGGGATCCCTGAGGCGATGGAACTGGGGTTCCAGTTGTTTTTTGGTTGTTTTCATTGGTATTTGACATGATTCTATAAAGGTTATTCGAGAAAAAATAAAGATTATCAGATTCCCGGTAATGGAACCAATTTGTTTAACCAAAGAATTAGATTCTTAGTCAAATCTATTTTAAGAAGTACTCGGGCTTCTGATAACCGAATAATAAGAATTAGACTTGTAAATAAGAAAGCAATAAGATCACATTAAAGTAAGCATATTTCAGTAGTGGTTCAAACGTGTCTATACAAGTGAGATTTTACTCCCTTTTATAGGGAATTTCTTAATATAACGTCTACTCTTCTTAATGATTGAGCATTAATGACTAATAATATCATTAATGTAACGTTACAATTGGTAATCATAATTGTTGCATGAAGATTATATAATGTTTATCTCATTGATTGAAGATCTTTGAATCTACCATTTATTCTGTCGTGGTTCATTCTGACCATGTCTTTTCAACTCCTCAATTAGACTGTAACTTCCGCATCTAATTGTCTCGTGTGTATGCTATTCCGTTCCTCTTTGTCCCGTACTTATTTCTAAACTTCTGACCAACTGTCATGTTTCCATTCATCCATGTAGATTGCCTTTTCATCAGAAATATTACACGTGTGAAGTCTATTTTTAACCAATAGAACTGTATATATAAGATTTGATACATGGTTCAAACAGTTTGTAATTTTATCATGATAAACTTATGATTTTCCCCCTATATATATACACACACATATACGTAGTGAATGTATAAAAATTGATTCATAAGTTGTGCTAACTTATGAATTTTTTAACACTATGTAGGTAAATAATCCAAATAATGGTGTAAATCACTTTTTGAAAGATATATCTTGGGGACCTGGGCTTCAGGTCACAACAATGTCTAAGTACGTAGTAAATGGTTATAAGTTTCATACAAAGGATTGCTCCAAAAATAAAAATAGCAACAACAGCGGGGTGTGGGTTCAAGGTGGTGATGGCAACCAAGTTGGAGATATTGATTATTATAGTGTGGTCAAAGAAATATTACAACTAGAATATACAGGTTGGCCATATAAGAAATTGATACTCTTTAGATGCAAGTGGTTTGACCCAAATCTGCGATGACCCAAAAGTTCATCTTATGTTTTAGGATTCAATTCTGCAATCTTTAGCCTTAAAATCTCATTTTTAACCTTTCTCGATTGGCGTGTGCAGTCCGGGCATATTTCCGGAAAGTTTTTATGTTGAAAATTAATGAAATAATAATTTTTGGCCTTAAAAGTTCATTTTAGTTGACTTCGGTCAACATTTTGGATAAACGGACCCAGACCCATGTTTTGACGGTTCTGGTGGGTCCGTAATAAAATATGGGACCTGTACATATGCCCGGAATCGAATTCCGAGATCCCTAGCTCGAGATATGAATTTTTGTTAAAAATTAAAAACTAAATTTTAATGGTTTTAAGAAATTGGTTAATGTTTGATCTTGTAGGTATCGGGTCCGTATTTTGGTTTCGGAACCCGGTACAGGTCCGTTATGATATTTATGCCTTATATGTGAAATTTGGTGAGAAACGGAACTGATTTGACGTGATTCGGACGTCCTGTTGTAAAAATAGGAATTTCAAAGTGTTCTTGGAAATGTCATGTGATTTGGTGCTAAATTCGTAGTTCTAAGTGTTATTTTGGCAATTTGATCGCACGAGCAAGTTAGTATGATGTTTTTAGACTTGTGTGCATGTTTGGTTTGGAGCCCCGAGGGCTCGGGTGAGTTTCAGATAGGGTATGGAGTGAAATGAACTTACGAAAAAATTTCTTATGTGCTTCAGGTCTGCAGGACTCACAAACAAATTATTCGCATTTGCGAAGGATGCAGAAATGCGACAGGTTCGAATTTGCGATAATTTTCTCGCATTTGAGAGCTCCGCAATTGCGAAGCTCAAGTCGTAAATGCGACATCTGCAACTGGTAAATCTTGACTTAGACGAGATTTTTCTCATTTTTCAAAACTTTCAAACACAAGAAACCCTCCAGGCGATTTTCCAAAGATTACTTCTTCCCGAAATCATAGGTAAGTGATTCTTAACTAGTTTCTTTCAATCTTTCACTTCATTTTACAAGATTTCAACCTAAAATCTAGTAATTTCATGGTAGAAATTGGGGTTTGGGTAGAATTAGGGATTTTTTGGGAAATTAGAAATTAGACCTCAATTTGGGGTCGAATTTCGAAACTAGTTACATATTCGGGCTCGGGGATGAATGGGTTTTTGTCTGAACCTCGAGTTTTGACCAAGCAAGCTCGAGGTCGATTTTTTACTTTTTGGGGAAAAGTTTGGGAAACCTAAATTTATGTATTGAAATTGATTTCTTTAGCAATATTTGATGTTATTAAGTTAATTATGGTTAGATACGAGTGGTTCGGAGGTGGAAACTAGAGGGAAAACGGCAATTGAGCAATGAGTGGCCTGTGGATCGAGGTAAGTGATGTGTCTAACCTTGACTTGAGGGAATTAGGAACCCTCGGACTATGTGATTATGTGAAATCTATGTGAGCGGCGTATATGCAAAGTGACGAGTGCTTATACGTCGCCAAGTTATCGGTTCTACTTTAACTATTGCTTTCCTTTAGTTGTTTCATTCCCTATCTTAATTGTTATATGCTCTAAATGTTTCCATGATTAACTGCTACGTGTTAATCAATATCTTCTCCTGTTAGATATGTTAGTACTTCTCATAGGTCCCCTAATCCCTGCTATTTGCTTAATTTGACTTGTTTGCACCTTTTTATTGTAAATTGCTAGATTGGTCTCGCTGTATAGTATTATTTGAGTAGACTTTATATTGATCAAGGTTTCCTTTTCTTGGTTCAGTTTGGTATTTATTTTATTGTAAAGGCCTCGTGGTTTAGACTGTAAATTGACTGTGTACATTGAGTGTTTGGTACTGATATGGTGGGATCGGGCTGCATGCCACTGCAGGAGGAATAATGGAGGATTGATATGGAGGAAAAATGGTGAATATGTTTATAGGTAGGGATTGGGTTTCATGCAGCAATAGGAGGAATAAGGGTGAATATGTTTATACGGTGGGATCGGGTTGCACGCTGCAACAGGAGGAATAAGTGTGGATTGATATGGTGAAATAAGGGTGAATAATCCTATTGATATTTATATATGGTGGGATCGGGTTGCGCGCCATAACAAAACTATATGTTTCTATTTCCTAAACTACATTTATTTCCGGTATTTATTTCATTATCTGATATAGTAAGGATTGGTAACTCTGGACGACACTAGTTTACTCTAGAGGCTGTGGTTATCGATTTCAGTTGGCTGTTTTGTTCTGTTCTGTATTTCTATTATTTTGTGATTTATATATTGCGTACAGGTTTTGAATAGATGCCCCGCCTTAGCCTCGTCACCACCTCTTCGAGGTTAGGCTCGGCACTTACCAGTACAAGGGGTCGGTTGAACTCATACTACACTCTGCATATTATGCATATTTTGGAGACAGTCCCAGTATGGATCGGATCGGATATCTGCGGAGACTTGAGGTATGGATGTTTAGTGCCCGCAACACCTGGAGTCCCTATCCTCTTTTCTTTTAGCTGTACTACTTCATCCAGGCAGCTTTATACTTATTTCAGACCTTTATGTGTATTACTTTAGAAGTTCATGAACTCGTGACACCAGATTCAGGGAATTGTAATAAACAATTGGCTATTTAAATTTCCGCATTTGTACTTAGATCATATCCGTTATTTTAGTTTGTTATCAATATTACTATTTAAACTGCTGAAGGAAATAAAAATGTTCTAACATTGGCTTGCCTAGCAAGTGAACTGTTAGGCACCATCACGATCCTGACGGTGGGAATTCTAGGACGTGACAAGTTGGTATCATAGCACTAGGTTACATAGGTATCACGAGTCACGAGATAACTTGGTAGAGTCTGGAGGATCGGTACAGATACATCTGTACTTATCTCCTAGAGTCTATAAAGTTAGGAACAAAACTTTTATTCAACGCTATCGTGAGATTTTGTTTTCTCAATACTGGTAGAACACTCCTACTCTTATTCTCTCGTAGATGGCGAGAACGCGTACCGCTTATTCAGCTAGGTTGAAGCCAGAGCCTCCAGCAGTAGCTCCTACGAGGGGTAGAGCTCGAGGTTGAGGTTGTGCTAAAGGCCGAGGCAAGGGCAGGGCTCAGCCTACAGCCTGAGTAGCAGCCGCAACTCTGGAGCCTCATGTAGAGTTCGATGAGGAGGTTCCAGCTCAGATTGTTCCTTCTAAACCAGCTCAGGTCCCGGAGGGGTTTATTTCCACCCCAGTGCTTCAGGATGCTTTGGTCCGATTTGTGGGCCTTATGGAGAGTGTGGCCCAGACTGGCGCATTCCCCATGGAACCAGCCGTATCTCAGGCTGAAGGAGCATCCCAGACTCCTGCTACTCACACTCTGGAGCAGATGGCTCCCCGGTTTCAAACTCCAGCAGCTCATCCATTCGGAGTAGTTTAATCGGTTGCTGTGGTACAGCCCGATGATGGGTCAGCTATGTCTTATGAGGATTTATGGAGATTGGATAGGTTTACCAAGCTCTTCTAGTCCATTTCAGTGGTGCTACTTCAGAGGATCCCCAGGAGTATCTTCATATCTGTCATGAGGTTCTTCGGAACATGGGTATATTTAATACCAATGGGGTCGACTTTGCTACTTTTCAGATGACTAGTTCCGCCAAAAAATGGTGGAGGGATTATTTGTTGACCAGACCAGCTGGGTCGCCAGCTCTTACTTGGGACCAGTTCTCACATCTTTTCTTAGAGAAGTTTCTGCCTATCACCTTAAGAGAGGAGTGTCGCCATTAGTTCGAGCGTCTCCAGTAAGGTAGCATGACTGTTACTCAGTATGAGACCCAATTTGTGGATTTGACCCGTCATGCTATTCTTTTTCTTCCCATAGAGAGAGAAAGGGTGAGGAGGTTTATTTAGGGAATTGCTCAGCCTATTAGATTGCAGATGGCTAAGGAGACTGGGAGCGAGATTTCTTTCCAGGATGCGAACAATGTTGCCAGACGAGTCGAGATAGTTCTTGGACAAGGAGGTCAAGGGTCAGACAAGAGACCTCATCATTCTGGTGGATTCATTGGCGCCTCATCTGGAGGCAGAGGTACTTTTGCTAGAGGCCATCCTCCTAGGCCGTTCCATTCAGCTCTTCAGGCATCCCACAGTGCTTCAAGGATTCGTGGTTCTTATGTACCTCCTTCTGGGCAGCCTTCCTATAGTGCACCACCAACTACTATCAGAGCACCTCCTTTTTAGAGTTATTATCGTGGTCAGCCGGCTCGTCCGGGTCAGTCTTAGTTTCCACAACCACAGTATCAGGATGGATATTTTGAGTGTGGTGATTATGGCATAGCATCAATATCAGGATGGTGATTTCCGAGATTATTGGGTGTTCAGCCATAGCATCAGGGTTCTCGTGCGATGCTTCCGACACCAGTTGCTGCGCCACCTGCTCAGCCAGCCAGAGGTAGGGATCAGGTAGCCAGAGATAGGGGCCAGATTTTTAGAGGTGGAGGCCCGCCAGCTAGAGGTCGTACCAGGGATATGGTTCAGAGTGGTGAGACCCAGCCCCGATGTTATGACTTTCCAGCCAGACCTGAGGCTGAGTCATCCAATGTTGTTATTACAAGTATTGTCAGTTTGCAGTAGAGATGCTTCAGTTCTATTTGATCCGGGGTCTAATTACTCCTATGTGTCATATTATTTTTATTCATATTTAGTTGTGCCCCGTGATTATTAGAATGCCCCTATATATGTGTCCAAACCTGTGGGGGATGATATTGTTGCAGATCGTTAAATATCGTTCGTGTGTGGTCACTATTGGGAGTCTTCAGACCAGTGTAGACCTTCTGCTCTTAGATATGGTGGGTTTAGATGTTATATTGGGTATGGATTGGCTGTCACCTTATCATGCTATTTTGGACCGTCACACCAAGACAGTGACATTAGCCTTGCCGAGTTGCCTCGATTAGAGTGGAAGGGACGCCTGGCCATTCTCCCAGTGGGGTTATTTCTTATATGAAGCACTACTGAAAAATTAGCCTACTACAACAGTTGGAAAACCGTTCCCATAGACCGTTTAAACATTTCCATATAGATATGGGAACAGTTTACAGACCGTTCCATCAGCCCGCGTGGCAATAGGTCTATGGGAACGGTTCTTGCAACTGTTTGCATCTCCGTGGTTATAGATGCATCTATCGCAACGATTTTCCCTTACTATGTTGGAACGGTTATATTTTCCAATTGGAACGGTTTAAAATCGTTACTATAGTGTGTATGGAACGGTTCTTAACTATTTATGGATATAACAACGGTTCCTTAACCCTATTGCAACGGTTTTGTTTTTGTCTGGAAACAGTTTATAGGTCATTATGGAACAGTTTATGTGACCTATCGCAATGGTTTGCATTGTATCATGGAACGTCATTTTGTGTCCTACTGCAACGGTTCTAGTAGGCTATTATAACAGTTCAGTTGAAATAAAAATATAGCCCCTATTATAAATAAATATATATATATATATATATATATATATATATATATATATATATATATATAT
>MDKI01103132.1:0-13439 GCA_005239505.1 Nicotiana paniculata | reverse complement strand
TAGTCATTTGGAACTGTTTAAACTTATAAATGATTTCCTTAGAGATCTTACCGTTTTCCTTGTCTTTTTTTTTTTTATTTTTTTTTATTTTTTTAATATAGATGAAAGGCATTGGAGAAGTGCTGGAAGGTGTTATTGCTTATACTCGGAGACATTTCAAGAGACTAGATGGATTAGAAAGGGACAGTTACATTCTGGACTTTAATTTAGCCTTAGCCAGTATGTTGGTCATTGAACCAGAAGGGAATGAGGAAAAATTTGAGAACAAGGATGCCGCACTTTCTACTGCTGCAGATAGTGAGCGGTTAAGTGAGATTGCTCCAATGGATGCAGACATAAAAGAGAAAAAATCATCCAAAAAGCGAAAATTGCATATATCAACACATGTCGCTCGTAAGAAAATGAAGGGGCGGGCCAAGTACCTCACGCAGTGTACGTCGTCGTTAAAGTAATTTTAGATATCAGATACAGGGACTTGTAATTTATTATTAGACTAATTCAACGTTATTGGTAGAACGTATCATAACTTATATGTGAGGATTTATTATTGGGAGAGTAAAGGTTATTACAAAGTTGCATGTATATTCTAAGTACTAAGGTTCTACTTTTTTCTTCTCTCCCAATTCTGGCGTAACATCAATAGAACGTATGATAATTTATTATTAGACTCATTCTATGAGGATTTATTTTGGAGGATTTGAGATATAATTTGGCCGTCACTTCTTTCTCCTCTCTGGTTTTTTCTCTCTTCTGTAGGTTCAACCGAGCACTAATTTTTCTTTTACATGTTAATTGTTGTTTTTCCTAGAAGCATCATTTCGCATTACAACTTTCAACAGATTAAAATCATAACACAACATACAACATACTCAGTAAAATTTCACTAGTGGAGTCTGGGGAGAGTGGAGTGTACGCAGACCTTATCCCTACCCCGAAAAGGATATAGAAGTTGTTCCAGGAGACTCTCGGCTCAACATGAGAGACAAATAATAGAAAAGAAACAAGAGAAAAGATGCAATAACAAAAGATGTCAGAAAGAAAATAACAATAACGAATAAGTGAAAGGACAATAACACAAAACTGTGCAAAACTCTATCAGACTACCCGGTACAAAGGGGGAAGAACTTTGACTACCCCTAGCCTACCACCTCAATGCTCGACCTCCACATGTTCCTATCAAGAGCCATGTCCTCGGAAATATGAAGTCGCGCCATGTCCTGCTTGATCACCTCTCCCCAATACTTCTTATGCCACCCTCTGCCTCTTCTCATACCTGCCAAAGTCAAACGCTCACACCTCCTAACGGGTACATCTAGGCTTCTCCTCCGCACATGTCCGAACCATCTAAGTCGCGCTTCCCGCATCTTGTCATCCACGGGAGCCACGCCGACCCTCTCCCGAATATCTTTATTCCGAATCTTATCCAGCCTAGTGTGCCCACACATCCATCTCAACATCCTCATTTCTGCTACTTCCATCTTCTTGATGTGAATTCTTGACTGGCCAACACTCAGCTCCATACAACATGGCCGGTCTAACCACCACTTTGTAGAACTTACCTTTGAGTTTCGGTGACACCTTCTTGTCACAAAAGACTCCAGACGCTAACCTCCATTTCATCCACCCCACCCCAATACAGTGCATAACATGCTCGTCGATCTTCCCATCTCCCTGGATAATTGACCCTAAGTACTTAAAACTTTCTCTCTTGAGGATGACCTGTGAGTCAAGCCTGACTTCCACATCCGCTTCCTCCGTCACGTCGCTGAACTTACATTCCACATATTCCGTCTTAGTCCTACTCAACTTGAAACCTTTAGACTCCAGGGCCTGCCTCCATTCCTCCAGTCTCCCATTAACGCCGCCTCGCGTCTCATCAATCAGAACTATATCATCAGCGAACCACATACACCATGACACCTCTCCTTGGATATGGTGTGTCAGTGCGTCCATCGTCAGAGCAAATAAGAATGGGCTGAGCGCAAATCCTTGGTGTAACCCCATAACCACCGGAAAAGGCTCTGAGTCACCTCCCACAGTCCTAACCCGAGTCATAGCTCCATCATACATATCCTTTATCGCCCTAATGTAAGCCACTGACACACCTTTCACCTCCAGACACCTGCAAAGGACGTCCCTAGGGACCTTGTCATATGCCTTCTCTAGGTCAATAAACACCACATGTAAATCCCTCTTCCTATCCCTGTATAGTTCCACCAACCTCTTGATAAGGTGGATAGCTTCCGTAGTAGAACGACCCGGCATGAACCCGAAATGGTTTTCTGATATAGACACCCGCCCTCCTTATCCTCACTTCCACCACCCTCTCCCAAACTTTGATGGTATGACTTAGTAACTTGATACCCCTATAGTTGTTACAATTCTGGATATCCTTTTTGTTCTTGTACACCGTAACCATTATACTCCACCGCCACTCATCAGGCATCCTCTTTGTCCTGAAGATCACATTAAACAACCCAATCAGCCACTCCAAGTCTTCTCTATCTGCATATCTCTAAAACTCTACTAAAATCTCGTCTGGTCGGGTCGCTTTGCCCCGACTCATCTTACCGATCGCACCCACGACCTCATCAAACTTATGTAACGACCCGACCGATCGTTTTGAGCCCTAGCGCGTCGTTCAGCGGTTCGAGGCCATGAGCAGCTTCATTTCAGGTGTTATGACTTGTAGGTGTGGTCAGAATTGAATTTCGGGAAGTTTAGAGTCAATTTGGAAAGAAAATTCTCATTTCAAAAGCCTTAAGTTGGAAGGATCGACTAAGATTGGATTTTTTAGTAAACGACCTCAGAATCAGGATTTGAAGGTCCCAACAGGTTCGTATGATGATTTCGGACTTAGGCGTATGTTCGGATCGGGTTTTGGATGACCCGGGAGCGTTTCAGCGCATATTGTAGAAATTAGCATTTTAGAAGAAATTTCATAAGTCTGGGTTGAAGTGCATTTCAGTGATATTGATGTCCTTTTGGGATTCCGAGTCCGGGAATAGCTCCGTATGGTGATTCTGAAGTTGGGAGCGCGATCGGAAGTGAATTCGGAGGTCCGTAGGTTATTTTGAAGTCATTTGGCTAAAGATAGAAATTTGAAGGTTTTTGAGAAATCCGACCGGGAGTGGAAATTTTGATATCGGGGTCGGAATGCGATTCCGAAAGTTGGGTCAGGTCCGTAATGTTGAATGTGACTTGTGTACAAAATTTGGGATCAATCGGACATGATTTGATAGGTTTCGGCATCGAAGGTAGAAGTTTGAAATTTCAAAGTTCCTAAAGTTTGAATTGGAATGCGATTCGTGTGGTTTCGGCGTTGTTTGATGTGATTTGAGGCCTCGAGCAAGTTCATGGGATGTTATGGGACTGAGTTGTGTAATTGGACGGGGTCCCGGGGGCCTCGGGTGTGTTTCGAGGTAATTTCAGATCATTTTTCCATGTTTTGCTACTGCTGTTTTCTGGTGTCCCTGGTGTGAATTGCGATCGCATCCAGAGGAGTGCGATCGCAAAGAAGAAAAATTGGAGGGCTGGAATTTGGCTTATGCGATCGCAGGGAGGGGAGTGCGATCGCATAGGAGGAAATTGGAACCTGCTTGATTTTGGCCTATGCGATTGCAGGAGATAGTATGCGATCACACTGTGCATTCTTTTAGGTTGTTGGATTTTGGCTTATGCGATCGCGGGGTTGTGTGTGCGATCGCATAGAACATGTTGGGAGGCTGCTGCTGCTTTGGTCTATGCGAACGCAGGAGTCGTAGTGCGATCGCACAGAAGGAATCAGGGAGGCAACAAGGTTGGCCTATGCGATCACGATGGATGTCATGCGATCGCATAGGAGGAGCACCTGGGCAAATTGTTTTAAAAATGAGTTTTGGCCCATTTCTTTCATTTCTTTCATTTGGCTTGGACGATTTTGGAGAGCTCAAGGAGGGATTTTCACCAAGCAACACTAGGTGAGTGATTTCTTCCTAGTTTTGAGTTAAATATGTGATCGACATGGAAAATTAGTATAAATTTGAGATTTTTGGGGAAGACCTAGAATTTGGAATTTTGGACTTTTACCATGAATTTAAGCATGAAAATTAGAGTAAATTGTATATTTGAGTTAGTAAAGCTATGGGTAGAATTTGTCTTCAAGAAATTTCGGAATCCGGGTACGTGGGCCCGAGGGTATTTTGGTCAACTTTTCGAGCGGAGTTGGGAACTTATATAATTTGAACTTACAAGTATTAGAGTGGATTTTATTGGTTTTCCCGCTATTTGAATAGTTTTGGGGCATTGCGCATCAATTGGAGTCGTCGGAAGGGCTTGGAAGCCGGCTACGGAATTTCGGAGTGAAGTAAGTCTCCTTTCTAACCTTGTGAGGGGGAATTGTCCCCATAGGTGAACTAATTAAATATGTGCTACTATTTGTGGGGGGCTACTTAGGCACGGAGTGACGGGAGTCCGTGCGTAGCTACTATTATGTTTATGTCCGGGTAGTCTAGGACCCAAAATCATGTTCTATTTGCCGTACTTGAAATCTTGCTGATGAAATTAAAATGTTTTAACCTTATCGAACTTGGCAAATAAAATTCTGGAAAAGATTTAAATACTATTTTCATGAAAATATTTAAATACTATTTTCATGACCATTAAAAGAGAAATTGTCATTTACTTGAGTACTTGATTTTCCCGATGTAGTCGGGGTGGATTGTTGGAATGTGCATGACTGTGTGTGACCGCTTCGCAATTTATATTCCGCGAGCGGGGTGATTTCTTCCACTACTCTCATGGGAGCGGGACGTACGCCACGGCGGGTTAATAGATGCATCTATGGTTCGAGCCGTTCAACCCTTCGGTAGTGCACAATTTGCATTTATGTTGGTTCGGGCCGTTTGATCCTCGGCATTGCTTGCACATGATATTACTACGTATTTGCTGTGATTTTTACCTGATTACTGGCCTAGAAATTTATATTGTCAACTGAAATGATGAGGATTTGAAAATGTTAAATGTGAAAGAAGTTGCTATTTCTTGTCTCTACTTGTTAACTTGCCTACGATATCCATGGTTAGTGTCACCCTTGATTATATTAAATTAACCTCTAGCAAGTGTCAAATTCGACCTCTCGTCACTACCTCTTCAAGGTTAGGCGGGATACTTACTGAGTACACGTTGTTTTCGTACTCATACTACACTTGCTGTGCATTTTTATTGCACAAGTACATTCATAGATAGTGGCCCTGCTTGACCCAGTGATGTGGCTGACTTGGAGACTTAGACGAGCTGCACCATCCGGAGACGACCTGCAGCCGACAGAGTCTTCCTCAGATGTATTGTATTTATTTTAAATTTCTTGTCCAGTTTGTATTCCGGACAAGTATTGTAGTACAATGTATAATTCCTAGAAAATTTGCTCATGCACTTGTGACACCGGGTTCTGGGATAGTTATGGGATTTATTCACTATTAAAATTGCTAAAGATTTTATTGTTTTACTCAGTAGAAGATCTCCATTTATTATTTAAGAACGATGAAAAAGGATTGACTTCGAGAATTTTAAAATAAAGATTTTCTCTAATTATTAAGTGTGGGCTTGCCTGACAGTGGGGTCCGACACCATCACGATCTTAATGTATTTTGGGTCGTGACACCTTAATGCGCCTATAATACCTAAAGTCTCGGTGACTCTCGGAGTGCTCCAATTTCCCTAACACGATATTTCCATCCCCCTCTTCATTCAGAAGTATATAAAAGTACGACTACCATCTTTGCCTAATCTAGGCCTCTTCCATCAATACTCGACCGTCATTGTCTTTGATGCACCTCACTTGATCCAAGTCGCGGGCCTTTTTCTCTCTCGCTTTGACCAACCGAAATAACTTCTTGTCCCCACCTTTGCCCCCAAGTTCCTCATAAAGCCGACCAAAAGCAGCAGTCTTAGCCTCTGTGACCGCTAATTTCGCCTCCTTCCTAGCCTCCTATATATTTATAGTGATACAAGATTAAGCATTAATTTCGCAGCTTCTAAAGCGTTTGGCGTAAGCAGGTTCTTCATGGAAGCCAATCACATTCTACTATGACCCAGTTTTATGAAACTAATTATCTCAAATGTAGAAACCAGTGAAAATAAGCTAGCGTTTCGCCATAGATTCCCAAATTTGTTTTGAAAAATATGATTTGGGTGAAGTTTGGTTTGAAGATGAAAATGTGTTTGGACATAAGTTTTCAAAACATATAAAAAAAAATGAAACATGACTTATATCCACAAGTTCTAAAAACTACCACAAATACCCAACAATACCTTTATCAATAACATTCATTATACTACCGCAAACCATAGTCCTGAACATAAATATAGTTAGTACAAAATAATCATTTTCATAATGAACTACATAATACACTATCAGATGACCGAGAAGACGAAGCAACATTGTTATAAAAGAATAAATGGTGGGCTCTTTTATAAAATACAAAAGTTTGAGGCAATTTTTAAAAAATGTAATACTGATATTTTGGGCCAAAAGAAGCTCTCTGGTTTTGGGTTTTGGAAATTTGCCAAAATGTAGATAAAATCTATGGCCAAACATGTATTTTCAAAAAAAAATCTCAAATATATTTTGGAAAAATCTATGGCCAAACGGGTCCTAAATCATCTTCATATTGTTTCTCCCGCACGATACCAGGCAGAGGAATTCGGGTCGAATAAAACAACGATACAACAATTTTCTCCTTAGATTAATTTTATCTTTTAAGAATTTCATGTTGTCCCCATCGAAATTTGAGTCCGGAACCAAAATGATACAATTTTGGACTCAAGACACAAAAGTAGGTGAAAAAAACTGTTGATGACATTTTATATATAGAGCATGTATTTCATGCACTATACCTTAACGACCAGTTACCCCGTTAAAGTATAGTGCATTAAACATATGCATTATGCTTAGTATTTGCTAACCCATGATAATTGATGAATATAGCGCATGTATTTTGTGCGTTATATGTACATCGCATATATCACATGCACTATACATAACAATTGCCATCCCTTGCATTGGATATTTGTTTACTTAAGGTCCAATATTCATTCTTTAAAAAATCATTCTGAAAAGTTCATTCTGCAGCATCCTTTGTATCACTTCACATTCATCGATATTTTGTTGAATTTTGCTACGATGTCTGAAGAGCGAAAAATTAGGGTTGCATTATATTGGGTTGGTGAGATTGTGGTGGAGAATCACTCTGTACTCTATAATTGTTCTTCACAGAGTATTTTTAAGTTGCCACTCACATTGGAGTATATCTTTGATTTGTAAAAGAAAGAGTGTGAGTAAACGTTCGGTTAATATTAGGGTATCCGGAAGATATCCTTATTCGCTTACTCCGCAAGGGGTTTCTTGTTATGCCAAGTTTAACAGCGAAGATGATGAAACTCTACAAGATTTTCTGAGGACTCCGGATGAACACCGGGATGTTCTTGTGTTAAAAATGCTGGAAATATATGTCAAGTCTGAAGACGTCAACAATATTGATGTTCCGCAAAATATGGATAACACACAATCATTTGGTGGTGTTTTTGGAGTAGTTTTATCCGATCGGGTTTCGTATGAAAGAGTTTGGACAGATTTAAACTTATCTCCATGGGAGAATGAGGAGCGAGGACATAATTTCTCCCCAATTCAACATCATGGAGGGTCGCCAAGTTTACATAATTCACAGGCCGAGGATAAATTTCAATTTTTCTTGTTGTAGTATAATTATTTCTTTTATGTATCATATTCGTACTAACACTTATATCTTTCAAAGAGGTTACCGACCAGATATAAATTTTATAAGTTATGAACCAACCAACAGTTGGAATATACCTAATTTTGGAGGTTTGGATCATGCTTTTCAATACGCGAGTCATCAAACACTCGATAATGTGAATCCTGGGCTATATATAGATTATGAATTGTAAGTTAAGAGATAAAGTTAATCTATTATGTTGGGATGACTCTGAGAAACTCATTATTTTATTGGTTGTACAATGAAAACGAGCAACATGACGGTCCTGTCCTAAGTCAGTTGCACGATGACGATTTATTGAATCAGGATATGGCAGATGCACAGAGTGAGGAAGATGGCAATGATTATGATAACAACAGTGATGAGTCTGGAGATGATACATCCTTCCCTGATGAGAGCGACGATGAGGAACCACACTTCACAGATGAGAGTGAGAATGAGCAACCCGATTTGACGAGAGAGCATGATGCCACAACTGAGCATGCTCCATATATGCAGACTCTACCTACCGTTAGACCTAGTGTACGAGTCCCATGTTCCCTTTCATTCAAGGGATATTTCCTACCTTTATCACTTGCCCAGTATGAAGGATGTGGATACCCTCACAAGGGAGCTTGATGATATTCGTACAACAATGTGGGATGAATCTAGACCAATAGAGATTTTTAAGAATATACTTTTTGCTGACAAGTCGCGCCTTAGCAGGGCGGTACGAATTTACAACACAAAAAACTTTCATGAAATCGAGGTTGTTGAGTCATCTAGGCAAATATATAAGATTATTTATCATAGATGGGGCCAAGGTTGTAAGTTGATGTTGCGTGCGAGAAAGTTGAAAACTAATATGTGGATCATGGGGAAACACATTGGCAAGCACACTTGTGATATGGACATATTCAATAGGAATCATTTTAAATTGAATGTTGATTTGATTTCCCTTGTATTGATTCCACACATTGAATCATCCGTAAGGTACAAGGTTAAAGAGTGTATAACATCAGTTGTGCAAGTATCTGGTGTACTATTACAAAAGAAAAGTCATTTCTCGGGCGTAAACGCGCGTTTAAGATTGTTTATGGCATTTGGGATAAGTCATTTGCAATTTGACCGAGGTACATGGCTGCTTTGCAACACTTTAACCCCGAGACAATTGTTGAATGGAAGCACGATCGGAGTCCTAACTTACCAGAATACATATTTAGATATGTGTTCTGGGCATTTAAACCATCCATTGATGGTTTTGTTTATTGTCGGCTGGTAATCTCCATAGATGGGACACATGTATATAGAAAGTATGATATAAAGATATTGATTGCCGTTGCAATAAATGCTAAGGAAAGTATATTTCCCCTTGTATTTTCTATTAGTGCCAATGAAAGTCTAGAGACTTGGACATGGTTTTTAAACAACTTGAAGGAGTACGTTGTGAGACAATGTTTAGGTATTTGTCTAATATCTGATCGACATGGTGGGGTTTTAAGTTCTAGTGCATACTTTTGATGCATGGAAGGAGCCGTATGCCTACCACCGCTATTGTGTTAGGCACTTAAAGGCCAACTTCCAGCGGGCTTATCCGAACAAGAGCTTACATGATTTAATATAGAAGGCTGCAATAGACCATTAAGAGTGTAAATTCAGGATGCGAATTGAATTGATTAGGTAAGAAGACGAAGGAGCTTATCGTTGGTTGATGCAACATGAGCTTGATAAGTGGACTTTGTTTAAGGATGGTGGTAGAAGATGAGAAATTTTGACTACAAATGTATCAGAGTCTTTCAACGGGTTGTTGAGTCTTCCCGTGGATTGTCTGTCACTGCCATGGTGCGGATGTCATTCAAGCAGCTGGCGGAGAGGTTTGTTGAAAGATTTCGTAGTGCATCGTCCTTGTTGGAAAGGAGTGTTCAATTTATGCCACAACCGATGAAATGATTTGTGCGAATATAGGAAGCGGGCACAGTGTCATACATATTTGCAATATTGTAGCGATCGAAATATTTTTGAAGTTCGCAGTAATTTTGCATCAAAACCGTGGTAATAATACCTACACCATCAATCAATTCATGCGATTATGTTCATGTGAGAAATGGTCAATTTATCATTTGCCATAAAGTGCTTTAAATATGCTGGCTTTGCAGCGACGTGGTATGTTGATAAAGAATATAGTGTGGCTGCATATGCAAACACCTATAACATCTACTTCTAAATAGTGGGTTCTGATCATTACTGGCCGCCGGAACCATTTAAAATGGTTTGTAATAAGGATTTCTTGCATCGCAAGCAAGTGCAAAAAAGAACACAGATACAGAACCAAATGGATGTTAGTGATACGTATATGCGCGTAAATATGGTATATGTTCCTAAACATGATACAATCACCGTAAATGTCCCATAGTCGATTTGGGAAGTGGTGAAAATTAAGCTCCTGGTGGCAGTTCATCCAATATTGGCAATTTCCAAGCATAAAATTAGTTTTTTGTAGCAATATATTTAGTAGGAATAAGTGTCTGTAATGGTGTGTGCTTGCAATATTAATGAAATAAAATTGTATTTCCAATAGTATTAACTCTAATTTCCACTTAGCATTGAAGATTTAATTGAATACTTAAAAAAACTTGAAGAAAAAAAATAATGATTTTCATTCGTCATGTAACGATCTAACCGGTCATTTTGAGTATTTTGCATTTCGTTCAGCTATTTGAAGTATTGAGTAGATTCATATGATGTATTATAACTTGTGTGAGTCATTGTTTTTGGTTTTCAGGTGATTCGAGATTGATTTGGAAGAATGATTCTCAACTAGCAAGCTTTAAATTGGAAGAGTTGACCAATGTTTGATTTTTGGGTAAACGAACGCGAAAACAAGTATTTATGGTTCTGATAGGTTCGTATGGTGATATTGGACTTGTACGTATGTTCGGATTCGATTTGGGAGGTTCTTATAAGGATTCAACACTATTTGTCGAAAGTTGGCAATTTGAAGAACGTAAGAGTTCATAAACCAAGAGTTGACTATGATGTTATTGGACACCAATTGGTGTTCCGAGACTTTTGATAGATTTATATAGTGAATTGAACTTGTGTGCAATAATTGGAAGTAATCCGAAGTGTTTAATTGTGATTCAGACACTCTTTTGAAAGAATGAAGATTTAACAACTTAAGAGAAATTCTATTCGGTTTGAGCCTCAGTTCTTTGTTGTGATATTTCCGTGGGTGTTTTGAGGCTTAGGATAATTTTGGATAATGTATTTGTACTTGTTGGTATGATTGGATGGGGTCCCGAGGGGCTCAATTGTGTTTTGGATTACTGGTTGAGAAACTAGTTAAGGATTTGGAGTTTGACCATGGTCAATATCGGGTCAAGATGACCTCTTTTAGGTGTTTTGAGTGCGCGAGCAGGTTCGTAGCGTGTTTTATGAATGAAATGAATATATGGTTTGTGTCTGGGAGGTTTCAAATGAGTTATTGGTTCTAAAACGATTCTTTCATTGCATACTTTCTGGTGTAAAATAATTACGAAAATACATTTTTGTCCCTTAAATTTTTAGACTTACTTTAAAACTTCAAAACATCATATCTCTCTTATTTTCAGGCCAAATTGGATGATTCAAAAGGCTGTCTTGGGTGAAATCTCGCACGGGCTTATCAAATGTTAGTTTCCGGGTCATCTGAGATCTGATTCGTGCTATAACAATTGCTATATTTATTTCCTCGTTTCGAGATTTAGTCATTTTTTCTCACAAGGTTTTAAAGCTCGTATATGGGCGATTTCGAAGGTGATTTTCACCACATGAATTGGGCTAAGTATTTTCTACTCTATTTTGATTATATTTCATGATTCCATCTCCGATTTTGGCATTTGATTGATGATTTTAGAAGAGAAATTGGGGTTTCTTTTTTGTCTAGATTTTTCTAAAGTGAATATTTGATATTTGAACATTGATTCAGAGTCGGATTTGAGTGAAATTGGTATGGTTGGACTTGTAGTTGAATGGGTTGTAGGAATTTGTGGGTTTTGTTGGGTTCCTAGGTGCGAGCCTGAGTTTGACTTTTTGGTTGACTTTGGGCTTTTGATTAAAGATTCAACCTTTATCGATTGGATTTGTTTCTTGTGGAATTATTTGATATTTTTGACTTGCTTTTGGCTAGTTTCGAGCCGTTCAGAGGTTGATTTGCGCGGGATGGAATTTCTAGAGTGTTGTTTGGCTTGATCGATATTTGATTTGGCTTGTTGGAGGTAAGTAACATTTCTAAACTTGGAATTGAGGGTAATTATCCCTAGGAACCATGTTATTGTAATGTGCTGAGGTGACGCCCATGCTAGGTGACGGGCGTGTGACGTGCACCGGGGTATCATGACTCAAGTTGACTTTTAGACTATTATCAGACTTGTTCTTATATCACATCGTGTTATATCCGTATTTTTCCTTGCTTATTTGATTATTTGAGATGTGATTCATGTTAACAATCATGTTTAGGCTATGTGCTTATTTAATTGAGACTTAATGAAGCTATTTCTGTTGTTTTGAGTTATCTGATTTAAATGTAATTATACACTCAATCATGGTTCTTCATTTGCATATCATATCTCAGTATCTGTTCATCATTCATCGTTACATCACATGTTATCATTGTTTTTCTATATGTGGAGTTGTTGGGCTGAGTGGTATAAGATTGTGAGCCCTTGAGACTTGAGAGGTTGATGGCTAAGGGGGGTGTAGAGCCGAGTTGGGAGTGTTGTTGTGGATCGGACTGCACGCCGCAACAGATCATACTTGCTTTATTATTATTGTTATTATTATTATTATTATTATTATTATTATTATTATTATTATTATTATTATTATTATTATTATCATCATCATCATCATTATTATTATCATCTTCATCATCATCATCATCATCATCATCATCATCATCATCATCATCATCATCATCATTATTATGATAATCATCATCATCATTATCATTATTATTGTTATTATTGTTATTATTATTGTTATTACTATTGTTATTATTGTTGTTATTGCTATTGTTAATACTATTATTATAACTATTGTTATTACTAGTATTATTATTATTATTATTATTATTATTATTATTATTATTATTATTATTATTATTATTATTATTATTGCTATTATTGTTATTGTTATTATTATTATCTATATATATATATACGTGTGTGATGAAGTGGGAATTTGAGACAAACAACTTGAGTATGTTGAGGGTGAGAGTACTTCGGGATATTACCGTGAAATCATTTCATTTGACATACATACTTGGCATGTAAGTCATAGAAATGAATTTTTCCTCATACTAGATGCTACTATGACATTCATGATTTGACATGCACATTTGACATGTACTCATAGATATGTATATTCCTCACGCTAGACGGTATAAGGTAATTGATGACTTGACATGTATATTGACATGTAGGCATAGAGACATACTTTCCTCAAGCTAATTGGTCAAAGAAAATTCTTGTCTAGTGGTGTGAATTAGAAATACAGTTCTATTGATAAATTCATGTTTAGTTGATTTTCAGTTGTAATATCCGGACTTGACTATTATACCTGAAAAGCATGACTACTTTACCGTAACTGTGAACGAGCTAAGCATAATATTTTTTGAGCTATTATGTTTACTGCCTCCATTATATT
>ML328461.1:0-19562 GCA_005239505.1 Nicotiana paniculata | reverse complement strand
GTCTTACATTGTGATTTATATGACTATTCCCTTAAGTTCCACTTAGGTCTAATTGTTAGACATATGTTATCGGTATTTCCTTGATGTTGCCTATTATTGGGCCTTTTGTTTAGGTTGAGTGTGATTCCGTGAAGTTAACTGTTTAGGTGAGATTGGTTATAGCGGTTTCCCTTGCCGGGATGTTATGGTTCCTGTTACTATTTATGTTGTTAATGATATTGTTTGTACTGTTGACTCCCTTGCCGGGATGTTGTGGTTTTTATTACTGGTTATGCTGGTAATGATATTGTTTGTATTGTTGACTCCCTTGCCGGGATTTGGTGATTTATGGGTCATATTGTTGGTTTTGCCTTGCCAAACTGTTGTTCATGGTATTTTTTGGGTGAGGAAGAGTGTAAAGCACGAAGGGTGATGCCATGTATTGTGAGGATAAGAGTAATAAAGCACGAAGGGTGATGTCATGCCATGTTATGATATTGACTCACAAAGGATAATGTCGTACCATGTTATGATATTGAAGCACGAAGGATAATGTCGTGCCATGTTATGATATTAAAGAACGAAGGATAATGACGTGTTGTGTTATGATATTAAAGCACGAAGGGTGATAATGTTCCATGTTATGAGAGTAAATGCACAAAGGGTGATGCTGTGCACTTGTTTTGGTGAGAATGAGAGTAAAGCACGAAGGGTGATTCCATGCACTTGTTTTGGTGAGAATGAGAGTAAAGCACGAATGGTGATGTCGTGCACTTGTTTTTGTGAGGATGCGAGTAAAAGCATGAAGGGTGATATCGTGCACTTGTCTTTGCATTTTATTTCGTTGTTCTAAATTTAATATTCCTACTGATCTCTTACAGCATTTATTGGAAAGATTTGATATTTCTCCTGTACGGCATGGTAATTTCTGAGTTACGGACTGAGTTCTGGTGGATAAATCTTGAGGAGATTATGATCAAGGGATTTTATTAAAAAGCGTTATTGAAAAACCAATGGTTTGAAAGTATTATACTTGAATGACTTTTACATCGAAGGTATATTTGAAAAGCACTAGTCTTTCCTAAAATGATATTTGGAAGTCATTTATATGGAAAGCCTCTTCGGAAAGCTTCGTAGTTTGAAAGAAACTATGTTTTACGTAATTCTCTCTATTAATTATACTTATATCTACATTTGGAGAAAGTATGTTTTCAAAGTAAACTCTTCCATACTAAAATGATTTTTATTTGCAAAAGTTTTTCATATGAACTGTTGTTTAAAGATTTCTACCAGTTATGGATTTTAATGGCTAAGGCCCGTTGTGAACAAACCGACGCGGAGTTGTGTTTTCGGTGTCCTCTATTGTATTGTGTTTCTTTTCAATTCGGCTTGTTTTGCTGTCCATCTTTCTATGTATTTTTGTGTTGTTTCGTGATTGATTTCTGTAATTTCCTTTTGCTTTATATTGTCATTGTGGTGGATTATCCTGAGAAGTCTTAGATAGATGTAACATTCGGTCATTTCTATATTCATGTTATTTATTTTGTAGACCAGTGGTGTCTTGACTAGTCCTCATCACTACTCCACCGAGGTTAGTCTTGATACTTACTGGGCACCGCTGTGGTGTGCTCATACTACACTTTTGCACATTTTTGTGTGCAGATCCAGGTATATATTGTAGTAGCTGTGTGGATGATTGCCGAGGAGACTCAAGGTAACCTGTTGTTGGGTTCGCAGGTGTCGGAGTCACCTTCTTTGTATTTATTATTCATACATTGTTGTATCTATTTCCAAAAAATTGTACTTAGAAATTTGAGAAGATTCGTAGAGCTTATGATTTGTACTACCAGTTTTGGGAAAGTTTGCACATTCTGTTGAGATTCTATATCAAGACTGTTAGTTTTCCCTTATTTATTATTTTATTCAGTAACTGCTAGGCTTACCTAGTCCCTAAGACTAGGTGCCATCACGATACCCAATGGAGGGAATTTGAGTCGTGACAAGTTGGTATCAGAACTCTAGGTTCATAGGTGCTACAAGTCATAAGCGAGTTTAGTAGAGCCTTGTGGATCGGTACAGAGACGTCTGTACTTATCTGCTAGAGGCTACGAAGCTATTAGGACAATTTCACTTCCTTCATTCCTATCGTGTGAGTTTATTAATCTTGAAGTTTGAAGTTATCGTTCCATTCTCTCACCGATGGTGAGGACACGAATGGCGGTTCCTGATGATGTTACCCCGAAGAAAGTGTCTCAAGGGTCAGAGACAAGGGCCAACGAGGAGCACGTGCCGTAGTTAAGATGCCTACCAGAGCAGCCGTTGAAGAGTCGCCAGTAGTTCTAGTTGGGGAACAGGTACTGGGGGCGCCTATTGAGACCTGAGCGCATTTTTGAGTATAAGTGGTACGATGACTTAGGCAGGGTCGATTCTAGTGCACCAGATGCTTCACAAATCAAGGGAGGAGTTCAGATTCCCACCGTCTACACTCAAGAGTAGAAGATCATATTGGTCAGGTTCCAATTTTTATGACAGCACGACATCTGGTTTCAGTTCAGCCATGGTCAGGGTAGCAGCATCGGAGGGAGAATACCTTGGAATTGAGGGGTACTGGAAGTACCACCCTTCTATATTTCAGTGGATTGACGACAGATAATGCCTAGGGTCTCCTGGAGGAGTGTCACTATATTCTTCGTACTTCGGGTATTGTGGAGATGAGCGGGATTGCTTTTGTCACATCTCAGGTTCAGAGTAGTGGGTTGGTCAGTGGTGGCGGCATATGAGTTGGGGTCACCTGACCAAGTTACCTTCACTAGCATGGATTCAGTTTTCGGAGATGCCTTGAGGGAGGTTGCATCTCAGTTCCATCGGGATGTACGGCACGCAGAGTTTGAGCAGTTGCGTCAGGGCACTGTGTCACTATAGGAGCATGCCGTTAGATTCAGTGGGTGGGCCAGACATTCACTTCTCCGTGTTGCTTCAGCTGGGAGATGACTCCGTAGAGTCATTTGGGAGATTCAGGCATGATATTCGGTTTAGCGGGACTCGAGAGTTAGAGTAGCATGCCTCGATTCAGCAGGTAGTAGGGATCGCTCGCCGGTTAGAGCGCATGTGGGACCGGGAGCGAGAGGGTAGACAAGATCAGGGAGAGAGTTCAGGGAGGCAATGAGTCCTCATAGATCGGGTCCGTATTATGGAGGCAAGGCACGACACGGTAGAAGTTTTCTGGGTCAACCAGTTCAGTTTGCATTACCATCTTTGCATGGGATTTCAGGTACTCATGGGTCTCAGAGGATTCGTATCGTGTGTTTTTCCACAGCCATTTCAGCAGCGAGATTGTTTTCAGTGTGGAGATGTTAGCCATAGGATGAGAGATTGTCCCAAGATTCAGGTAGGTGTGTGGTAGCAGGGTATTCAGGTGAGTAGGGGCGCCTAAGAGGGGGAGGCCCGACCCGTTGATGTGTTGCATATGGTAGGCCGGAGGTCGATGTGCCACATATTATCACAGGTATGTTTTGATGTATTGCAGAGGAGCACCGATTGTATTTCATTATAGTTTTGTTGGTCGGGACGAGTCCCCTTAATTGTTGTTTCATTTATTAGTGAGTTCCATGTTTTGCACCCCATTGTGTGTTTGCTCCTGATGGGAGATTCTATGAGTGGTAGCCCGTGTCTATAGTTGGTTATTTCATTCTTGATAGTGGTGAGACTAGAAGTGAGTCCTTGTTGTTCTTCGTGGTAAGCTTTATGTGATTTCCCTAAATACTTGCTTACGAGTTGTGATTTGATATTCCATCGAGATGTGAGATCAGCTAGCATTATGATTTTATCAACTGAGATGAATTAGTGGAGGAATTTCAATTGGTATGATATATTTTCGGTATGTGATTCAGAGTTGAGGGCGAGGTCCTCGTGATATTTGTGATTCGATATGTTTGGACCGGGCTGAGTACCGCAATGGAAATTTTATAAGGATGGTATCCTTGTGATTTGTTCATATGCGTTGCTTCTTCCTTGTTATATTTCTTTTGGTAAGTCGGTATTGATAGATAGGTGTGCCTATAGGCTTGTTTGATAGTTCCTTTATATGTTTCCATTTTCTTATTCAGTCATTTCGCTATTTGTTTTCTTTAGTTTAGTTTGCGGGATGTGTGCCCGGTGGTGTCAGTTGTGGCTGGTGACTCGGGTGTTTAATAATGAAGACTTCGTGTTCATTGCATCATTATCAGTATTATGGGGTTTGGGAACAAAGTTCTTTCAGATGTGGGGCTAATTGCTAATGTCGAATTGATTTTGAGTAGCTATTGTGATCAAAAGTTTTATATGAGCCTATAGGTGTTGTGCTATGTTGTGTGGCCGTTCCTAGTGGGTGTAGTCATGAGTTGCTGCAACTTACTGAGACTAATGCCGGATATGGATTTAGAATCGGGTGTTTTGTAAATGAGTAGAGGGTGAGAAGTAGATGTAGGAGGCTTATCAGTGGTGATGTGAGGGCTTTATTGCAGTTGTGATTGTTTCATTAGGCTTTCGTGGATTGGGGTGACGTGGGATCACCCGCGGGTATGTGTTAGAAGTGTACAATCAGTGATTGGATGAGTTCAAGGTGAATCCTGGCACGTTCGAGGACGAACGTTTGTTTAAGAGGGGGAGGATGTGATGACCCAAAAGGTCATCCCGTATTTTTGCTAGCTAATTCTATGTTCCGAAGTTGTGAGAAACTCCTTCTATCTCACCTTGATTTGCGTGCGCATCCCGAGCGTGTAGCCGGGAAGCCTTTATGTGAAAAAACTGATAAAAATGATAATTTTTGTGTTAGAATTTGAACAAAGTTGACTTTGGTCAACGTTTTTCGTAAACGGAACCAGGACCCGTGATTTTACGGTCCCGGAGGGTCCGTAGGAAAATATGGAACTTGGGCATATGCCGACAATCGAATTCCGAGGTCCCAAGTCTGAGAAATAAATGTTTTAAAGAAAATTATTTTCAGAAAAAATTAAAGGTTTTGGAAAATGAAATTTGAGGTGAAACCTTTGATATCGGGCTCGTATCATGGTTCCGGAGCCCGGTACAGGTTCAATATGTCTTATATGTGCTATCTGTGAAATTTGGTAAGAAACGAACTTAGTTTGACGTGATTCGGACCTTAAATGCAAAAATTGATGTTTAAAAAATTTTGAGAAATTCCATTGAGCTTGAGGTTTAATTCGATGCTTATGATGTTATTTTAGTGATTTGATTACTCGAATAAGTTCATAGGATGTTTTTAAGGTTGTGTGTAGATTTGGTTTTGAGCCCTGAGGGCTCGGGTGTGTCTCAGATAGGGTTCGGGTCCATTTTCTATCATTTTCCTCTGTTGTTTCTTCTCTCTGGTGTCCCCTTCTATGCGATCTCATAGACAAATCCGCGATCGCATAGTGTAAAATGGACCAGCTTAGTCTCCTTAATCGCGATCGCATGAAGGATAATGTCGTCCCATGTCGGGATGTGGTGATTTATGGGTCATATTGTTGGTTTTTCCTTGCTAAACTGTTGTTCTTGATATTGTTTGGGTGAGGAAGAGTGTAAAGAACGAAGGGTGATGCCGTATATTGTGAGGATGAGAGTAATAAAGCACGAAGGGTGATGACGTGCCATGTTATGATATTGAAGCATGAAGGATAATGTCGTGCCATGTTATGATATTGAAGCACGAAGGGTAATGTCATCCCATGTTATGATATTAAAGCATGAAGGATAATGTCGTGTCGTGTTATGATATTAAAGCACGAAGAGTGATGCCATGCCATGTTATGAGAGTAAAAGCACGAAGGGTAATGTCGTGCACTTGTTTTGGTAAGAATGGGAGTAAAGCACGAAGGGTGATGCTGTGCACTTGTTTTGGATAGAATGAGAGTAAAGCACGAAGGGTGATGTCGTGCACTAGTTTTTGTGAGGATGCGAGTAAAAGCATGAAGGGTGATGCCGTGCACTTGTCTTTGTATTTTATTTCGTTGTTCTAAATTTGGATATTCCTACTGATCTTTTACTGCAATTATTGGCAAGATTTGATATTTCTCCTGTACAGCATGGTAATTTATGAGTTACAGACTGAGTTCTGGTGGATAAATCTTGAGGATATTCTGATCAAGGGATTTTATTGAAAAGTGTTATTGAAAAAGCAATGGTTTGAAATGATTATACTTGAATGACTTTTACATCGAAGGTATATTTGAAAAGCACTAGTATTGCCTAAAATGATATTTGGAAGTCATTTATTGGGAAAGCCTCTTTGGAAAGCTTCGTAGTTTAAAAGAAACTATGTTTTACATAATTCTCTCTATAAGCTTCGTAGGTATATTTGAAAAGCACTAGTATTATGATCTACTTTTGGAGAAAGTATGTTTTCAAAGTAACCTCTTCCATACTAAAATGATTTTTATTTGCAAAAGTTTTTCATATGAACTGCTGTTTAAAGATTTCTACCAGTTATGGATTTTAATGACTAAGGCCCGTTGTGAACAAACCGACGTGGAGTTGAGTTATCGGTGTCCTCTATTGTATTGTGTTTCCTTTTGATTCGGCTTGTTTTGCTGTCCATCTTTCTATGTATTTTTGTGCTGTTTCGTGATAGATTTCTGTAATTTCCTTCCGCTTTATATTGTCATTGTGGTGGATTAGCCTGAGAAGTCTTAGATAGATGTAACGTTCGGTCATTTCTATATTCATGTTATTTATTTTGTAGACTAGTGGTGTCTTGACTAGTCCTCGTCACTACTCCACCGAGGTTACTCTTGATACTTACTGGGCACCGCTGTGGTGTACTCATACAACACTTCTACACATTTTTGTGTGCAGATCTAGGTATATATTGTAGTAGCTGTGTGGATGATTGCCGAGGAGACTCAAGGTAACCTGTTACTGGGTTCGCAGGCGTCAGAGCCACCTTCTTTGTATTTATTATTCATACAATGTTCTATCTATTTCAAAACAGTTGTACTTAGAAGTTGTAGAAGATTCGTAGAGCTTATGATTTGTACTATCGGTTTTGGGAAAGTTTGTACATTCTATTGAGATTCTATATCAAGACTGTTAGTTTTCCTTTATTTATTGTTTTATTCAGTAACTGCTAGGCTTACCTAGTCCCTAAGACTAGGTGCCATCACGATACCCAACAGAGGGAATTTTGGTCGTGACATGGAGAGCGTTGCTCAGGAAGGTTTACTTCCTACAGCACCAGCCGTCTCTCAGGCTGGGGGAGGAGCCCAGACTCCAGTTACTTACACTCCGGAGCAGTTGGCTTCTCAGTTCTAGACTCTAGCACCTCCGAAAGTTAGGGAAGTTCAGCCGGATATTGTGGTTCAGACCGGTGATGGAGCAGCTATGTCTGCTGATGTTTTGTGGAGGTTGGACCGGTTCACCAAGTTTTTTACCACTACTTATAGCGGAGCATCTTCATAGGATCCCCAGGACTATCTGGATAGCTGTCACGAGATCCTATGGAACATGGGGATAATGGAGACCAATGGGGTTGACTTTGCTACTTTTCTTGTGTCAGGTCCCGGCAAGACATGGTGGAGAGATTATTGTTTGGCCAGACCAGCTGGATCACCTCCTTTGACTAGGGCCCAGCTCTCCAATTTATTCTGGAGAAGTTTCTCCCTAACACTCAGAGAGAGGATTATTAGAGGCAGTTTGAGCGTCTCCAGCAGGGTTCTATTACCGTCATTCAGTATGAGACCATATTCATTACCTTGGCTCGTCATGCTATTATGATTCTCCCCCCAACCAAGAGAGGGTGAGGAGGTTTATTGAGGGACTAGCTCAGCCGATCAGATTGCAGATGGCTAGAGAGGCAGGGAGTGATATTTCCTTTCAGGATGCAGCCAATGTGGCCAGACGAATCGAGAAGGTTCTATCACAGGGGAGTGGTCAGGGGTCTGACAATATGCCTCGTCATTTTATCTAGCTTAGTAGTGTCTCAACTGGAGGCAGGGATTCTTTTGGTAAGGGCCATCCTCCTAGGCCGTTTCAGTCAGCACTTCAGGTTTCTCGCAGTGCTCCAGATGGTCGTGGTTCCCACATGCAGTATTCTTATCAGTTGCCCTACAGTGCACCACAAGCTCATATCAGTGCACCACCGCTCCAGAGTTTTCAAGGTGGTTACTCAGGTCGTTAGGGTCAGTCTCAGGGCCAGCAGTCTCAACAGTCGAGATCTTGTTATACTTGTGGTGGTCCGGGGCACATTGCTAGATTTTGCCCTCGAGCCTCGAGCAGTTCTCAGCACCAGGGTTTTCGTGCCATGGTTCCCGCACCAGGTGTTCCACCACCCGCTCAGTCATCTAGAGGTGGGGGTCGAGGTGTTAGAGGTGGAGGTCAGACAGTTAGAAGTGGAGGCCAGGATATTAGAGGTAGAGGTCAGTTAGCAGGAGGCCGTCCCAAGGATGTAATTCAGATTGGTGGGGCCCAGCCCCGATGTTATGCTATTCCAGCCACACCTGAGGCTGAGGCTTCCGATGCGGTTATCACTGGTATGGTTTCAGTTTGCAGCAGAGATGCTTCAATTTTATTTGATCCATGGTCCACATATTCCTATGTGTCATATTATGTCATCTTATTTTGCTCTTTATTTGGTTATGCCTCGTGATTCTCTGAGTACTCCTATATATGTGTCTACACCGGTGGGTGATTCTATTATGGTAAATCGTGTCTACCATTCGTGTGTTGTGGTTATTGGTGGTCTTGAGAGCAGTGTAGATCTTCAACTCCTTGATGTGGTAGATTTTGATGTTATTTTGGGGATGGATTGGATGTCACCTTATCATGCCATACCGGACTTCTATGCCAAGACCGTGACCTCCCGACATGGATATTGACTTTTGCATTGATTTGGCTCCGGGCACTCAGAACATTTCTATTCTGCCATATCTTTTGGCCCCGCCAGAGTTGAAGAAGTTGAAAAAACAGTTGTAGGATTTGCTTGATAAAGACTTTATTAGGCCTAGTGTCTCGCCTTGGGGTGCACCGGTGTTGTTTGTTAAGAAGAAGGATAAGTCGATGAGGATGTGCATAGATTATCGGCACTTGAACAAGGTTACCATCAAGAATAAGTATCTGTTGCCGAGGATTGATGGTTTTGTTTGATCAACTTCAGGGTGCCAAGGTATTTTCGAAGATTGATTTGAAATTTGGCTACCATCAATCGAGGATCAGGGAATCCGATGTCCCTCAGACAGCTTTTCGCACTCGGTACGGGAATTATGAGTTCTTAGTGATGTCATTCGGGTTGACAAATTCCCCAGTAGCTTTCAAGGACTTGATGAACCGAGTGTTCAGGACTTATTTGGATTCCTTCGTGATTGTCTTCGTTGATGATATTCTGATTTATTCCCGCAGCCGGGAGGAGCAAGACAAGCACCTTCGAGTCGTTCTCCAGACTCTGAAGGACAATCAGCTATATGCCAAGTTTTCGAAATGTGAATTTTTGTTGACTTCAGTTGCATTCTTGGGTCATGTTGTATCAACGGAGGGTATTCAGGTGGATCTTAAGAAGATTTCAGCAGTCAAGGATTGGCCTAGACCCACATTAGGTACAAAGTTCCGGAGTTTCTTGGGTTTGGCAGGCTATTACCGTTGGTTTATGGAGGGGTTTTTGTCTATTGTAGTCCCGATGACCAGGTTGTCTCAGAAGGGTGCCTAGTTCCGGTTGTCAGAGGAGTGTGAGGTGAGCTTCCAGAAGCTTAAGACAACTTTGATTACGGCACCGGTGTTGGTTTTTCCCACAGGTTCAGGGGCATATACTGTGTATTGTGCATCTCGGGTTGGACTTGGTGCAATGTTGATGAAGGATGGAAAGGTCATTTCATATGCTTCGCGTCAGTTGAAGATCCACGAGAAGAATTATCCAGTTCATGACTTGGAGTTAGCAGCCATTGTCAACGCGCTGAATATTTGGAGGCATTATCTGTATGGCGTGTCATGTGAGGTGTTCACAGACCACAAGAGTTTGCAATATTTGTTCAAGCAGAAAGAGTTGCATTGGAGGCAGAGGAGATGGTTGGAGATGTTGAAAGACTATGACATCACCATCTTATATCATTCGGGGAAGGCCAATGTGGTGGTCGATGCTTTGTGTAGGAAGTCAGCCAGTATGGGTAGTCTTGCATATATTTCGGACGGGGAGAGACCGCTTTCTTTGGTTGTTCAGGCTTTAGCCAATTGGTTCATGAGATTGGATGTTTTTGAGCTCGGTCGTGTTCTAGCTTATACAATTTCTCGTTCTTCATTATTTGATCGTATTCGAGATCGGCAGTATGATGATCCTCATTTGTGTGTGGTGCCAAGAAGGTTACAGTTGGTGATTATGGGGTTTTACGGATGTAGGGTCGTATTTGTGTACCCAATGTGGATAGACTTCGTTAGTTGATATTAGAGGAGGCCCATAGTTCCCGGTACTCCATTCATTTGGGTGCCGCAAAGATGAATCAGGTTTTGCGACAACATTATTGGTGGAGGAGGATGAAGAAGGATATTGTGGCATATGTTGCTCGGTGCTTGAATTGTCAACAGGTAAAGTATGAGCATCAGAGGCCTGGTGGATTGCTTCAGCAGATTGAGATTCCTGAGTGGAAGTGGAAGCGTATCACCATGGATTTCATTGGTTGGATCCCACGGACTCCGAGGAAGTTAGATGCAGTATTGGTTATTGTGGATAGGCTGACCAAGTCAGCACATTTCATCCATGTGACAATTTCCTATTCTTCGGAGAGATTGGTAGAGATCTACATTAGGGAGATTGTTTGTCTTCATGGTGTGCCCGTGTCTATTATTTTTGGCCGAGGTACGCAGTTTACCTCTCATTTCTGGAGGGAAATTCAGCATGAGTTGGGCACGAGAATTGAGTTGAGCACACCATTTCATCCTCAGACGGACAGACAGTCCGAGCGCACTATTCAAATTTTTGAGGATATGCTTCGAGCCTTTGTCATTGACTTTGGAGGTTCTTGGGATCAATTCTTGCCATTGGCTGAGTTCGCCTACAACAACAGCTATCAGTCGAGCATCCAGATGGTCCCTATGAGGCATTATATGGTAAGCGGTGTCGGTCACCGGTTGGATGGTTTAAGCCAAGAGAGGCTCGGTTGTTAGGTACAGACTTAGTGTAGGATGCCTTGGATAAGGTTAAGATCATTCAGGATAGACTTCGTATAGCGCAGTCCAGACAGAAGAGTTATGCCGTCCGTAGAGTTCATGATGTGGCACTCATGGTCGGAGATGGGGTGTTGCTTCGGGTGTCTCCCATGAAGGGCGTGATGAGATTTGGGAACAAGGGCAAGATAAGCCCTAGGTAAATCGGTCCTTTTGAGATACTTGATAGAGTGGGAGAGGTGGCTTACATACTTGCGTTGCCACCGAATTTATCAGCTGTGCATCCAGTGTTTCATGTGTCTATGCTTTGGAAGTATCACAGCGATCCAACCCATGTGTTAGACTTCAGGAGTGTCCAGTTGGACAACGATTTGACCTATGAAGAANCATGTGTCTATGCTTTCGAAGTATCACGGCGATCCAGCCCATGTGTTAGACTTCAGGAGTGTCTAGTTGGACAAGGATTTGACCTGTGAAGAGGAGCCGATAGCCATATTAGACCGGCAGGTTCGTCAGTTGAGATCGAAAAGTTATCCTTCAGTCGGTGTTCAGTGTAGAGGTCAGCCTGCCTCCGAGGCAACTACGTGGGAGTCCGAATCCGATATGCGGAGCTGGTATACCCACCTTTTCCCCAATTCAGGTACTTTTCTATGTCCGTTCGAGGACAAACATTTGTTTTATAGGTGGAGAATCTGATGACCCAAAAAGTCATCTCTCATTTTATATGTCAAAACTCTTTATCTTACCTAGTCCAGGCGTATATCCGGAAAGTTTTTATATGAAAAACTGAGAAAATGCTAATTTTGCCTTTAAAATTGAATTTAAGTTGAAATCGGTCAACATTTTAGGTAAACAGACCCGTACTGATGATTTGACGGTCCCGGAGGGTCCGTAGGAAAATATGGGACTTGGGCGTATGCCCGGAATTGAATTCCGAGGTCCCAATCCCGAGAAATGAATTTTTGAAAGAAATTGATTTACTGAATTATAAGTGTTTTTTGAAATTTGATTATACATGAAATTGATGGTATCGGGCCCGTATTTTAGTTCCGGAGCCTGGTACAGGTTTAATATAGTATTTGAGTGATGCCTGTAAAATTTGATAAGAAACGGAGGTCATTTGACGTGATTCAGACCCGTAGTTGTGAAATTTCAAAGTTTGAAAGTTCTTGAGATTTTCCTTTGATTTTTATTGTAAATTCGTTGTTTAAGATGTTAATTTGGCGATTAATCGCACGAGTAAGTCTGTATGATGTTTTAAGGTTGTGTACATGTTTGGTTTGGAGCCCCGAGGGCTCGGGTAAGTTTCGGTTAGGTGTCGGAGTGGTAGCCCACGCGAACGCGAAGAGTCAGTGGGGTTGGGGCTGGGATTTTCTCTATGTGATCGCATCGACCTGGGTGCGAACACGGAGCATTGGGGAAATTACTCTACGCGAATGCACCAGGTCAAACGCAAATGCACATTTATAGGAGTGGGGCTGACCAGGAACTTAGAAGAGCTATGCGAACGCGGCCTTTGTACGCGAACACGAAGGCGGGGCACGGCTAAGCATTCGCGAACGCACAGCTCGTCCTCCGATCGCATAAGTCCTATTATAGGCTTCCCTTCACGAATGCGTCAGTGCTCACGCGAACGCACTGAGTACTGTCGCCCATCACTTAAAACAGTAGAAAAATGGGATTTTAGCCATAACTTCATCGTTTTCTTTATTTTCCATTAACACCCATTAGATTTCTAGGCCTAAATCTTGTTCTTGAAGGGTAGAAAATTAGGAATTTTAGGAGAATTAGTGATTTTTTAATTTTGGGAATTTATACCTCGATTTGAGGTCAGATTCCGAAACTAATTATATATTCGGGCTCGTGGGTATATGGGTGATCGGGTTTTTGTCCGAACCTCATATTTTGACCAAGCGGGCCCGGGGTCGATTTTTGACTTTTTAGAAAGAATGATAGAAAACTGATAATTAAGCATCGGGGTTGAATTATTTAGCATTTATTGATATTGTTAAGCTAATTATGTCTAGATACAATCGAATTGGAAGCGAATTCTAAAGGGAAAGCGGTAATTGAGGCTTGAGTTTGGTCGTGGAATTCGAGGTAAGTGTTTGGCTTAACCCTAGCTTGAGGGAATAGGTATTATGTCTTATTTCCTACGTGTTAGTATAATGGTCAACGTATAGGTTTAGTGACGAGTATCTATATGTTGGTGTCAAGCATGTCGTGAGTCGAATATTGTTATTTATGTGATTATTCATTAAGCTTTACTTGAGTTTAATTTGACAATTATCTATGTTAGTGGTGTTTCTTTGGTATTGATCATTGTTGAGAATTGGTTCGAGTTGAAAATTACTACATGAAATTGAGTAATTAGGTGAGATTCGTTATAACTGTTTTCCCTTGCCCGGATGATATTGATTATAATGTTGACTCCCTTGCCAGGACGTTATGGATTTATTATTGTTGTTTGTATCATTGATTTCCTTCCCAGATTGTTGTTATTGATTTGTTTGGATGAGGAAGAGTGTAAAGTACGAAGAGTGATGTTGTACCATTTTCTATTGATTTGTTGGTAAAAGAACGAAGGGTGATGTCGTGCCATTTCTATTGATTTATTGTGAGGATGAGAGTAAAAGCACGAAGGGTGATGCCGTGCCATATTATGATATTAAAAGCACGAAGGGTGATGTCGTGCTGTTTCTATAGATTTATTGTGAGTATGACAGTAAAAGCACGAAGGGTGTTGCCGTACATTCTATTTGTTATTTGGTCAGGATGAGAGCAAAAGCACGAAGGGTGATACCGTGCACTTGTTTTTGTGTTGTTACTTCTGTTGTTTAAATTGATATCAACTTGGTTGCTGTACTTCGTTATTTCCATTATTTCATATTTTTCCCCCTCAGCATGTTCCCCTTTCTTTGTATTTAGCTGCTTATTTCTTGTTGTTATTATTTTCTCCATATATCATTAAACTGCACAGGTTTAGTTGGTTGTCATGTCTCAGCCTCGTCAGTACTTCCCCGAGGTTAGGCTCGACACTTACTCAGTACATGGGGTCGGTTGTATTGATGCTATACTCTGAACTTTTGTGCAAATTCCGGTACAGGACTCTACGGACCTTAGAGTGAGGAGGTTGCCTTCAACCCTTTTGGAGATTCCGAGGTAGTCCTGCAGGCGTCTGCAGGCCTTGGCGTCCTCTCCTACTTTATTTCCACTCCGTTCTTCTTTATTTTAAGACAGATGTATTTATTTTGTTCGCACCTTTATATATAATATTCATAGACAATCCGTGAAGTTGTGGCACCAAATTATGGGTTTAGTATTATGATTTTTGTGATATCTTTTAATCAATTTGAGGTCTAAATCCCCAAATTTTGAAATACTTAGTTTCCATCTAAAAATACCTAATTCCACCATGAAAACCTTAGATTTTAGGTTGAAATATTGTAAATGAAGTGAAAGATTGAAAGAAATGAGTTAAGAATCACCCACCTATGATTTGGGGAAGAAGTTACCTTTGAAAAATTGCCTAGAGGGTTTCTTGTGTTTGGAAATGTTGAAAAATGAGAAAAATCCATCTAAGTCAAGACCAATCAGCTGTAGATGTCGCATTTGCGACCAGAGCTTTGCAATTGCGAAGCTCGAAAATGCAATAAAGCTATCGCAAATATGAAATTTTCGAATCCTTCGCATTTTTGCAGCTATCGCAAATGCGAACACAATATCGCAAATTAGAACAGGTACATTCCGCAGATGCGGTCATTTTCTCGCAAATGCGAGACTACCCATCCTAGCTCCATGCTCGCAAATGTGAAACTTCTTCACAATTGCGAGGCTCGCATTTTTGAGCAAGACCTCGCAAATGCGAGATCTGCAGACCTGAAGCAGACCAACAATTCTTTCTAAGTTCTTTTTCACCCTGTAGCATATCTGAAACTCAACCGATCCCTCGGGGCTCCAAACCAAACATGAAGAAAAGTATAAAAATATCATACGAACTTGCTCATGCGATCAAATCGCCAAACTAACACCTAGAACTATGCATTTAGCACCAAAACATATGAAATTCTCCAGAAAATTTTAAAATTTTTATTTTCTCAACCGTACGTTCGAATCACGTCAAATCAGTTTTGTTTCTCACCAAATTTCACAGATAAGGTATAAATATCATAATTGACCTGTAGCGGGCTCCAGAACCAAAATTCAGACCCGGTACCAACAAGATCAACTATTAGCCAATTTCTTAAAATCATTATAATTTTCGTCTTTCAATTTTAAATCAAAAATTTATTTCTCGAGCTAGGGACCTCGGAATTTGATTCCGGGTATACGCCCAGGTCCTATATTTTACTACAGACCCACCGGGACCATTGAACTATGGGTGTGGGTCCGTTTACTCAAAACGTCGACCGAAGTCAACTAAAAATTATTATCTTCTTCAATTTTCCACATAAAAGCTTTCCGGAAACATGCCCCGACTGCGCATGCAAATCGTGGAGGGTAAAAATGAGATTTTTAAGGCTAGAGAGTGCAAAATAGAGTTCTAAAACACAAGATGACCCTTTGGGTCATCATAGAGGCATTCTCGGGTTCTGTGATTTTAGCACAATCGCTCAACTATTAATAATTGGCCTAATTATCTGATTTGTTACATGTTTTGAACCTATTGTGCATTTTTAAACTTTCTAACCGCTTTTAATATTTATGAATTTTTCTTGAACAAATCGCGATATCGCGCACTTGTCTGTTTATTTACACATTGTGAATTGCGCTACGCGATTTACAACATGTTAATTTTTCGATACCTGTACTATTAGGGTATTCTACGAGTGAATATTCTACACATGTAAGGGTATTCTTGGTGTATGTTTCTTGTTAATAGAAAAAGACACAAGAATTGGGAAAATAAGATATTTACTTGTAAGAAAACACATTGGCTTTATAGAAAGAAGCTGACTTTATTGTAAACACACAAGAAATACCTTTTCACTAAGATACTTGTATAACTTTTTCACTTGATCTAAGAACAATTTGAATATTCGAAGGCTCATCAATCATTCATCGATGATACGCAACAGAGAAAAAAAAGGAACTGCAAGATACACTAGAAATGGGAAAAAATTTGATATGCTTCTCATGTGATTATATCATCACACTGAAAGGGCTTGACCAGACAACCACCACCACTTAATATGTGATCTTTAAGAATTGAAGATTGAAATTCAAAAACGTATTGGGATAGAAAGAGCAATAACTCATTAGGAAGAGGAGAATCACAAGAGGATTCTTTAGAAGGACATATTTTTTGTTCGTTCGTGACTTGTGATAAATGTACTTTAATTAGGCAGTTTACAATTATTAAGACTTGTTTAATTGGAAGATGTTTGTATCTTGAATACTGAATACAAGTGTGAGGTCAATGTGCTTCAAGTTAGGTGGCACTAGACTACAATTTAAGGTTTATAATAAAGTTGGTCCATAATTGTTTGCTCGAATTTTCACCTTACAGTAGAGAGGGAAAGGCGTATGTTTTGGTGTTAAAATATAGACTGAGTTTGAGGATAAGCTGATTTAAAGGTGGCAAATGAGTGGGCTGAATTGAGTTTGGACGGTAAAATGACAAGATTAATAGAGGGGTTTTTTCATTCCTCTACATTATTGGAAACTTTATTGCCCTAAATGTCCATGTTTAGTTAATTACCCGGCATAAATAAGTTTTGTTAACAAAATATATACAATCCACCTTAAAAGGATACCAATCCATTATTAATGTCTTCAATCAGGGGATTTAGTTACACCATTTTCCTTCTCTTTTTTTCTCCTTTTCTCTTTCCTTATTTCTTCCCTTCTATCACGCTTTGCCGTCTACCCAGTATCAAAATGTTTGAAAATTTAAAAAATAAATTGACGATGAGTCAATAACATAATGAAGTTCTACAAGAGCTCAAGAAATTATTTTAAATCACTATAAATAGGCAGCAAGGAAGAATTCAATTGATTTGTCGAGAACAAATAATCGCCAGTTCAAGAATTGAAATATTCAATGAGAGGAAAAGACGATGAAAGAAATATGATAAACACATGAATTTTCGTCAAATTTAATTAGCCAAAGTAGTCTGTACATTTTGCTTCTGTATCTCTATATACACAAAAAAGCTAACAAAATGTACCTAAATAATTCACAGCTGCGGCTATAGATGTTTGATTTTCTCGACTGATGATACCGAATATACACAACTAAATAGGGATCCCCTCTACACGCCTAGTCAGTTGAAACCTCATAAACCTTTCCCTATTTCAAGCTGCTACAAAAGGTAATACATTTATGTGAGACTAACTAAGATCTGATTTCTACTTTCGTGTTTTACTTTGAATTGTTACCAGCCAGGATGGAGGAATGCGAAAATTCCAGAAATTGAACTCTTATCTGTTCAATAAAAGAAACAAGAATCAAAGAAAGATTGATTAATGAAAGAAATAGTTAAAAGATATCCTAAGATATATTGCAATGTCTTGCAACAAGCTTGTTATTTATATAGGTAAATAATGAATGAAAGTTGTAAAAGCAAATTTGTACAACTAATTATATATTATACAATTTATCTACAACTTATCTATAATTTTCATACATTATTTCTACCTAGTTATATACAACTACAATATCATACCACTTAAATACAACTTTACACAATGTCTTTTGTATATTTTATATTTGATTTATACACAATAAAAACAAATTTCATACAACTAATTATATATTATACAACTTATCTACAACTTTCATACACTATTTCTACCCAGTTAAATACAACTACAATAACATACAACTTAAATACAAAATTTATGCAATATGTCTTTTGTATATTTTGTATCTGATTTATACATAGTAAAAATAAAATTTCATACAACTAATTATTTATTATACAATTTATATATAACTTATCTACAACTTTTACACATTATTTCTATCAAGTTAAATATAACTACATAACATACAACGTAAATACAAATTTCGTATAAAATTTATACAATATGTCTTTTGTATATTTTGTTTGATTTATACATAGTAAAAATAAATTTCATACAATTAAGTATATATTACACAATGTATCTACAACTTATCTACAGTTTTCTTACATTATTTCTCTAATTTTTCTATAATTTTTCTACAATTTCGTAAATATAGTGAATATCACGTCTTGTTCTTCTTCTTCTTCTTCTTTGACTTTCAATCTAAAATTCAACCAAAATCCAGTCTAATCTTCACCAAAACACCCTCAAAATTGAGGTATAAACTCCAAACCAAAGTCCCAATTGTTTGCAACAACATCCAATCCAAACAAATAATGATTTTTGAAAATTCAATTTGAATTCAAAGCTTCAAAGATTTTTAATGGTTGTGAATGGTGGAATTTGCTGCTCTCTTTTCCTTTGCTTTACACTACTGAAATTAAGGATTGAGAGATAGGGAGAGACGTAGAGAGAATTCCCAATTGTTTGCAACAACACCCAATTCTTCATTAACTTTTTTAGGATTGTTCTTTGAAGCTCTGTTCTTCTTCATTGAAAATCTTTGAAGCTGGTCGTTAATGGGTGTATGCATTTTGAAGAATAGAACAAATTTTGACTGATTTTAGAAGAAAGAACTTGCAAATAGGCGTTAATGGAAGGGTTACAAATCGCTGGTTTCAGAAGAGGAAATAGTGGGTGATTGAAGAGGAAATCGTGGGGTGTGGTTTTTTACGTGGGTGAGGGGGTGGGATTGGAGAGAGAAACGTGAGGGGAGTGAGATTGTACGGTAGAGTTAAATTAGGAGACTAATTAATACCATTAAATCCTCTAAGATGTACATAAAAGGTAATTAGGTATATAAAAAGTAATTATATTAAAAGTTAAGCATAAAGGGTAATATAATTTACTATATGGTATATGAACATAAAAATTCCATTAATAGATACGCGAGTTACTACTTGACCTTAGATGAATTGGGCCAAAATAAACTAAACAACGGATTAATTATTTTAATGTGAAATATGAAATTATTTTATACAATGCTTAGCTGATATTTCATTTAAGTAACACTAGTATTGTTTTGTATCGCAATTACAATGTTACTTTATGTGTATCCAACATTGGATCAACTTATACTAAGATTAGCTTTTTAAGATATAAAACACCTATAACCTTGATTTCTCCCTTTTATCTATTATTTATATTTATTTAAAAACACACGTAAAATTTTAATTAAACTCTCATATATCACATATTATTTTATTCTTAATGCGAAGAACCTAATATTCACAAAAAAGCACACTAAATAATCTAGTGATTATTCATTCATGTAGTACAATAAAAGTATTCTATATAATCTCTACATAAATTGAACGATCCTCGGTTAATTAAGTTAAAGAAATTTTGAACCATGCACTCCCATTTTTCAAGAACAAGGATTTGAATATTTT
>ML328460.1:0-23440 GCA_005239505.1 Nicotiana paniculata | reverse complement strand
ATAGTTTAAATTATACTAAGAAAAATACTATTATAACTTACGTTTAAATTGGAAGAAACTAAAGTGTTATATATATATATATATAGGAACAATATATATATATATTTTTTAATTTTCTTAAATAAAACCAATTAAGATTAAGATAAAAATTTAAAATATTAAGATTAGATCTAAAATAAGTATTTACACCAAAAATAGTATAGAATTTGGGTGTGGTCAAAAATTAGTTGTTCACAATTGTGAACAAAATTTATTAATATTGAGAACCAACAATTTAATCTTTCGTGCATGAGCTAATACTCCATACACTAAATTGTCTGCCACATAACTAAAAGGACACACATGTAACAAATAATCTATTTAAAATAGTACTTTATTGAATTGAATAAATTAAATATATAATTGTTCGATAAAGAATAAAACAAAATACTATGTCTAAACCGCATGGTTAATGGTATATCCCAGCAATCTCCCACTTAGACTCATAACCATGCGTCTACTACTCTAACACCCATTCCTTCTACATGATTGTCAAAATTCTTCTGTGTAAAGTCTTCGTAAACGGGTCTGCCAAATTGTCCTCTGACGCAATCTTCAACACTCTTACATCACCTCTTTGAGTTATGTCCCGAATTAAGTGATATTTATGCTCAATATGTTTACTCCTTTTATGGCTTCTTGGTTCCTTCGAGTTTGCAACTGCACCACTATTGTCACAATAAAGTACAATCGGTGCTTGAACCGAAGGAACTACATTAAGCTCTTTTAGAAAGCTCCTGAGCCAAACAGCCTCTTTAGCTGCCTCAGATGCAGCCACATATTCGGCTTCCATGGTGGAATCAGCAACACATGATTGCTTGATACTCCTCCAACTTATGGCTCCACCTCTAAGGTAAAAACATATCCTGAGGTAGATTTTCTAGAGTCTCTATCTGACTGGAAATCTGAATCAGTATAGCCAATGGGTGCAAGATCACCTTAGTGATACACCAACATATAATCCCTAGTCCTTTTCAAGTACTTGATTATATGCTTAACAGTAGTCCAGTGTTCTCGTCTAGGGTTAGACTGAAATCTACTAACCATGCCAACTACAAAGCAGATATCAGGTCTAGTACATAGCATAGCATACATGAGACTCCCTACAACAGAAGCATAAGGGACCACCTTCATTTTTTCTATCTTATCAGTCGTTTTTGCGGACTGATCTTTCGACAGAGAAATTCCGTGTCTAAAAGGGAGAAAGCCTTTCTTGGAATCTTGCATGCTAAATTTGGTGAGAATAATATCAATATAAAGTGCTAGGGACAAGCCAAATATCCTCTGCTTTCGATCTCGCATAAGCTTGATCCCAAGGATATGTGTTGCATGTCCCAAGTCCTTCATATAGAAACGTAAGTACAACCATTACTTTACTGAATTCAACATGCTCACATTATTTCCTATGAGCAAAATATCATCTACATACAAAACCAAAAATGTAACTTTATCTCCATTCCACTTCTTATAGATACAAGACTCATTTTCACATTGATTAAAACCAAAGGTTTTAATCTATGCGTCAAAACAAGTGTTCCATGCTCTAGAAGCTTGTTTCAATCCATAAATGGATTTCTTTAATTTGCACATGTGTTCATTGCCACTTTTAATGAAACCAACTGGTTGTGCCACATAGATGCACTCATCAAGACTTCCATTTAAAAAATCCGTCTTGACATTTATTTGCCAAATCTCATAATCGTAATGAGCAACAATGGATAAGAGAATCCTAATGGATTTAAGCATGGCTACTGGCGAAAAGTTTTCCTTATAATCGATCCCTTCTTTTTAAGTAAACCCTTTTGCAACAAGCCTAGCTTTAAAAGTTTGCACTTTTCCACACATTCCTCTCTTTTTCTTATAGATCCATCTACAACCAATGGGTTTGACTCCAGTGGGTGGTTCTACAATATCCCAGACTTGATTGGAGTATATGGACTCCATTTCAGATTTCATAGCATCAACCCATTTATCAGCATTTGTATCATGTAGTGCTTCGTCGTAATTAATAGGTTCTGTATTAGGATCTTTAGGGATTCTATCATAAGATTCTCCCAAGAGCGTAAACCGGAGAGGTTTTCTAATAAGTCTCCCAATACGACTAGTCACTACATGTGGAGGCTGATTTTGTTGTTGAATCACAACATCATTTTCTGGAACTGAAGCCTCAATGTTATCCTCCACACCTTGCGGTGTTGGGATATCATTAACTTCTTCCTGGAGTGCAGGCTGCAGAACATTTTCAGGTTGTTCAACAATCTGAGGTTGCTCAACATTACTCCCACTACTTTGGGGTAGTGAGATGTCAGGCAATTGCTCTTGTGCAATCTGCTGCCTATTGACATTTTTCCCACTACGATAGTGCAGTGGTATGTCAATACTGGCTTCCGGGATACGTTCTAGAGATGAGTCTTTAGTTACTACACTATTTAATTCCTGTAAAACTAGTTTACTTCTAGGAATATGGTTCATTAAATATTTCTCTTCTAAAAATCTGGCATTTGTCGTAACAATTACCTTCTTTTCTTTGGGACAATAAATAAACTGCCTTTAGTTCCTTTTGGATATCCAATAAAATGCATACTTCTGTCCTTGATTCCAATTTATCCGTTTTCCCTTTCAGCACATGTGCTGGACAACCCCAAACCCGAATGTGTTGTAGACTTGGCTTGCGCCCGGTCCACAATTCTACTGGAGTTGAAGGTACTGACTTTGAAGGAACCAAATTTAGAATGTAATTTGTTGTTTCTAAAGCATATCCCCAAAAGGAAGAAGGCAAATCGGAATAACTTAACATTGATCTAACCATTTCCATAAGTGTCCTATTTCTTCTTTCTGCCACACCATTTTGTTGTGGTGTTCCTGGGGCAGATAATTGATATGTAATTCCACTATCTGATAAGTATTTTATGAATTTTGCAGAACGGTATTCACCACCACGATCAGATCGCAATGTTTTGATATATTTATCATGTCGTTTCTCCGTTTCTGTCTTAAATTCTTTGAATTTCTCAATGCATTCACACTTACGTCGCAACAGATAAATGTATCCATATTTTGAGTAATCATCTGTGAAAGTCACAAAATACTCAAAACCACCTCTTGCTTGTATATTCATAGGGCCACACAAATCAGAGTGAATTAGTTCTAGCTTATCGATGGCTCTATTTCCTTTTGAGGGAAAATATCTCTTGGTCATTTTACCTTCTAACCAATATTCGCATGTTGGTAGTGACTCCACTTTCAATGAACTCAATGGTCCATCAGAGACCAATCTCGAAATCCTATTTATATTTATATGACCTAGACGTAAGTGCCACAAATAAGTTTGACTCAATTCAGAAATACGTTTTCTTTTATGTGGAAAATTAATGTTATTCAATTCTTTTGGTTGTTGTAGCACACGAGGAGATATATCAAGAATAAAAAGGTCATGTACTCTAGCAGCAGTGTAGATAAAACGTTTATTAAACTTAATAACAACAGAGTTATTAGCAAAATAAACATTATAACCAGCATCCATTATTTTCGAAATCGAAATTAAATTCCTTCTAATGGAAGGTACATAGAGAACATCTTTTAGATCTAAAACTCTATCACTACTATATGAAACTCTAATATTTCCTAAAGCTAAAGCTGGTGCTGGCTCGCCATTAGCTTGAAATACGCAAATTTTATTCTCACTTAGCCGCCGCGTTTCCTGAAACCCCTGCAAAGTAGTGCATATATGATTAGTGGCTCCCGAATCTACACACCAAAACATGGTAGAAACAGCCGCTAAACAAGTTTCCACGACATTTAAATTTGAATTACCTTACTTATTCAACTTTGACAGATAGGCAGGGCATTGCTTCTTGTGATGCCCAGGTTGCTTGCAATGATAGCACTTACCTTTGGGCTTTTTCACACCAGTCGCACCACCAGATGCCAAAACCTTTTGAGCCTTCTTCTTTTTCTTATTGCCTTTCGACTTAGAAACTGAAACTTTCTCAACATTGAGTGCCACAACTGGATCTTGTTGTTTGATAATAGACTCTGCCTCTTGCATCTCAATCAATAATTTCGCTAATGACAAATCCATTTTGTTCATATTATAGTTCAAGCGAAATTGTTGAAAACTGTCAGGCAGAGTCTGTAGAACCATCTCAACTTGAGACTCCTTATAAATCAAGGCTCCAAGGACCTCCAGTTCATTCAGAAGACCCATCATCTTCAGAACATGGTCCCTGACCGATGATCCTTCAGCCATCTTGGTGTCCAAAAGGGCTTTCATGGAAGTCTGCTTAGTTGCACGATTTTGCTCACCGAACATCTCTTTGAGACTTTCAAGCATGTCGTAAGCAGACCCCATAGACTGATGCTGGTGTTGCAAAACATTCTCCATAGAGGCAAGAATGTAACATCGCGCCATCTCATCAGCCTTAACCCATTTGTCATAGGCCTTAACCTGATCATCAGTATCATTTTCAGGTTTTTCTGGGCACTCCTCAGTGATTACAAATTTGTAACCTTCAGCAGTTAGGACAATATCAAAGTTTCTTTTCCAGTCAACATAATTCGGTCCTTCTAACTTGTTTTGGTTCAGAATTGAGATAAGTGGGTTGAATGAAGACATGGTTAATGTGAGAGATATTTACATTAAATAGATCACTAGTTATGTATTTAGAATAATTAAATTCAAAAACAGCACATTACACATATAACCATGCTCATTGAACAGTTAGATTCGTTAGGAAAACTTAACTATTCATGCAAAATATATGAGTGATGTAAGATATTAACCCCATAAATTTAAACAGGACCAACTCAGATGGAGAGTAAACTGTTAATTTAAGATAGGTAAATATCACTTCTATAAACTCTAGTTTCATTGAATCAACATATAACTCAGTTGGAGAGTTAATATAAATAATCAAATAACTAGAGGTAAAACTACAGTAATCATCTATAATGAATTTATCCGATGGGGAAGAAAACCTACGTCAACATATAAATTTATTATATTACTGTAAAACATGATTGTAAACAATGGGAATTGAACCATACCATCACAGATTTCTTTTAAAAATTCTTTTTATTAAAAAAAATTTCCAGAAAATATAAAAATAGCCAAAACCCCATCTAAACGGCCCCGAATGCCCAAAAAACGACGTACATCATCAACAAAGATGATGCGTTGTTTAAGTTGGGCCGTCTCCGATGAACCTACCAAATTTGAGGTCAATCGGAGTTCGATAGAATTTCAGAATTCTAAAATCATGACCTATTTGTAAAATTCTGTTGTTTTTTTTTTTGCGGTTTTGAGTGTTTTTATTATTTTGACTTGTTCAAATCACATAATATACTCTTGTATGTTAAAACATGATTTCAGAACTCAAAATAATAATAATATTATTATTATAATAATAAAAACATGTTCAAATAAAATTGTAAAATAAACAGTATGTTTTTCACTGTTAAAAAAACTGCCTCTGTTCATAATTCTGTATATTAATCCATAATTATAGAAGTAATATCATACAAAACAGTCAAATTTTTATTAATATAACACTCTCTGATTATAGACAAAAGGCAACTCAGAAAGATTTAATTCACTGTTTATGCATATATGTATTAACCCATAATTACATAATTAATAGCATTCAAGAAACAGTCATGTTTTTATAAATAAAAAAAAAAACAAATTGATATTCATCAAAAACGTAATTAAAGAGACTGTCATTAAATATAATACCACCATTTATGCATGTATATATTAATTCATAATTTCAGAATTAAGATACTAATAAAAAAATATTTTTGACATAGAATAATCATACCAAACATGTATCATTAAACAACACGTTTTAATATTACTCTATTCATGATGTATTACATTATCTAGTTAGATGTAAGACGGCGTCTGATACCAATTGTTAGAACATGCGCAGCGGAAGCAACCAAATAAACCAGGCATCTAATACATGTAAACTAGACAATGCTATAATCATAAGATTAGAAGCACTAACCTCTTGAAATCGTTGGACAAAGCTTCCAAACAACAAGAATCCAGGGTTGCAGTCTTCTACTATATGCCTAATAAACCTTGGACGATTTTGCTTTTGGGTGGGCAAAAATAATACAACTATGAAAGTCAGTAATTAGGTGAAATTCGTCCTCCTTAAGTAGAGTTATTTTTGGCCGAAAATTGCCTTCCAAAAACGTGTAGGATTCTACTTGCACAAGTAGAATCCTACTCTAACTCTAACGGATGACTTTTCTCCCAAGTCACTTTTTACCCAAGTCTTGTCCAGGTTTTTACTAGGTATAACATGGTCCACAGAAATAATAAGAGGCTACCAATTATAACATTAATATGAAATTAGCATGAATTAATTCTTACTATAATTAATTATAATTTATTCCAGTAAAAAACTGCAATTAAACTCCTCAGTATGAATTTCGAAAATTTAATAACACTTATTTTAACTCCCCATGTTAAGATCTCAAATACCAGTTAATCAAATTAAATTACGGAAAATTTAATTTAATCAACTAATTAAATCCTTTACAATTTTGCTTAAACTATTTCGTGTGACGGATACAAAATCTACCGGCCGGGTTTTCACATGAAAACTTATAAGCTTATATAAAGGAGTATCATCAAACTCAAAACCGAGTCAAGGATTCTATCAACTAATTATTATTCACAAATGTTATTCGTTATTGTCCAATCTATTAGGCATACACTAACTCGGAATAGAGTCGTATCTTTTGATAAATCAAAACAATAAACAAATTACATTGATCATAATAATTATACCAAGATTAGGAGTATAAGCTCATTTAATGAATTAGAGAAAATATTTTATATATTCGGTACAAAAATATATTTTCTCTACTTGGTCCGTTCAATATACACTGAGTATACTAGCACAAGAAGTCGGAGTAAAACCACTCCCATAATCAAGACAAATTATACTATAATCTTATGCTACAACCATCAAGATATTTTGTCCAATAATATCTTTGATTGTAAACAAAATTTATTAATTATGAGAACCAACAATTTAATCTTCTGTGCATGAGCTAAGACTCCATACACTAAATTGTCTAATACATAACTAAAAGCACACATGTAACAAATGATCTATTTAAAATAGTACTTTATTGAATTGAATAAATTAAATAGTATTATCGCCTCTGTGTTAAAACTAGAAAATCTAAAGAACTGTTAGAAGAAACAGAAAAATATATAAACGATAAGAAATATTTNCAGTGGCAATACAAACTGCAGGATACCAACAAACTCAAAGAACGGAGCAAACTCACACTTACGAATTTGAGAGAGAGAGAGACTGCGAAGTAGAGTGCAGTATTCAGAATGAAATTCTCTATTTTTCAGTGAGTGGAAAAAGAAGTTCAGGAAGGAAAACAACGTTCAGCAAAAGCAGCATTTTTTGGATTTCAGTTAGTTCCGTTTATGAACTGACTGACATTTAATTAATTAAATAAACTTTGTCCAAAAAATAATCTTATCGATCATTTGACAAATCCAAAGCCGAAGTCGAGCCGAGCGAGCGAGCGACGGCGCGATGATACATCCTCTTCAACTCCTTTTAAGAGCTCTAAGAAGTGATCCTATATTTATACACACAAGTATAGTTGTCTTTCACCAATGTGGTACAAAGTTCATGACAAAAGCTCACTTGATTCAAATTTTCATTTCCCTCCATTTTATTTCCCACCATTTCTCAATTAACACTCTTAGACTTTTAAGTCCAATGCTTAAAGTCCAACAAATATATAATTGTTCCATAAAGAACAAAATAAAATATTATATCTAAACTGCATAGTTAATAGTATATCCCAACATGAATACGTAAGCTACACAATTTTCGTTCCCTTTTTGATCTTTGTTAGATTATTTTTGTAAGTTACATTTACACGATTGAAGTCTGGTCTATGCTTACGGCAGGGCGGCTTAAACTTTTAAACTTTTGACAATACAAATATGTGGCTTTTTCTGTTTTGGAGCAAATACCAAAAAGAAAGTATTGGTGATTAATTCTTTCCACTTGGGGGTGTTAAAATCGAACTAAAAAATCGCACCAAATTGAAATATTAAATTAAACTGATTAAAAAATCCGATTATATTTAGTTTGACTTGGTTTGGTATTGAATAAAAAAACCCGAACCAAACCGAGGTATAAATATATTATTTTTATATATATTTTTAAAACTTTATATTGAATTTTCGTTAAAAATATTGAAATATTTGGGATTCTCTCATGTGTTTATGTAGAAAGCATACATTAACGAAAATTATTGTTGGACGACTAAGAAAATAACTATCATGTATTACTAAAAAAATTCTCTCATTAAAATATTTTAATTGATCATATGTTTGTCAATATTTCAATATTTACTGAACATATATTCACTTATCAAAACTTTATCTATAACTTTAACAAAGTAAGATTTGAATAATATTCATGTAAAAAAAAGCAAAAATCCGAAAACCCCGACAAAAACCGAACCAATCTAAACCGATATAATTGGTTTGGTTTGGTTTTGATAAAACCCGAACCAACCCGGTCCATATACACCCCTACTTTCCACTAAATATAAAAGATTGGCCCGTTATAAGTAATTAAGTAGTATAGTATATAAATTAAAGATGCAAATCTGGAAGGACATGATCTTTAGGTGCATATTCTCCCAAATATGTAAGTGTTCTTCTGCGAAAATTCTGTAAGAAAGCAGCAACGAAGAGGAAATGGTTGGTGTTCTTCCATATTAGGCATGAAAAGGCTATGTTATTCGAATTCTCTACAAATTTCGTTGTGTTTGTGTTGGATCCGACACGGGAGCGATAATATTTTTAGAGAGTCTGCGCGACATAGCGAAAGTTGATGTCTTTTGGAACCTCCAGTGCCCTCCTCCATTCTCTCTAAATTAGGTTAAGAAGAAATTAAGTGCTGCACTCACAAAGCATGGCTTTCTCATCGTACTTTTTGTTTTTTCTTTGGAGTTAATTTGGACCATTTGGGGAGGATGTATCAATTGAATAAACCTACTTACATTACAAAAGTTTTTTCTTTTTTGGTTTCTCACCCGGTGTCCGGTAACATTGGGGTCTGACTAAATCCGAATTCGTGCCGAGAAGTTCCACAGTAAAGCGCTCCCTAACAAAGGCGATTCCATACACAAGGACTCGAACCCGAAACTTATGGTTAATGATGAAGGAGTACTTACCGCTCCACCACAACTCTCGTTGATACAAAATAGTTAACTCACGCAACTTGTGCAAAACATGTCAAAAGGAGAGCCATGCATTTGAAAGAAAGTGAGTTTAATCAATTGTTGAGAACTGAAATTAAAGTGATGCTTGTTGTAATCAACTTTTTCTTTTCTTTTGCATAAATTAATCAGATTGGTTTAACCAAGCTAGAAGAATAAAGCCGATTTATTAATCTCAACATCTTCGTCTTATAAGGTTCTCTTTAGAGCTTTTGGAGAACTGGATGAAAAGTTAACCTTTCCAGAAGTGGATAGCCCAAAAGCCCACTACCAGGTCTATACCATGCGTGTTGTGTAAAAGCGGGTAAAAATATACTAAAGCATGTATCCGCATCTCCATAAGGTAATCCCTGCGACGCAATTGTTAAGTTATTATTTTATAAAAGATTGAATGACCTTTTATCTTTATCTTTTTCTAAGGCTTGTCTGCCACTATAAGTCTCGTTTTAGATTGTTGACCAGATAATATCTCTCGTTTTAAATTGATCATTCATTGCCAACAGGCAACAGGTTGTATGTTCAAACAAAGAATAGCATTGTGGTGGTTCAAAAATTACGTACTTGCACATTCACTAGTATCTTACTGATAAATGCGAGCATATAAGGCTATCTCTGAAAGGAAGAATGCTTATGCCTAACTGATAACGTGTCCCTCGCTTTGACAAAGTTATTGACCATATCTACTATTTAGCAACATGAATAGGAGCCAGCTCCCAATAGAATCAATCATTTTGATCTTAGCAATGAAACACTCTCAATATACATGTATGCATGAGCAAGCTGTGGAAGGAAACGCTTTCCAATTCTTCAGTTCCCCGTCCTCGAAGCAGGGTGCCAGAATTTTGAAAACAACATGAACTTTTGGCATTCACTCTGCAGTGTCATTGACATTTTTTTGACACCTAAGACCGAACCATTTCTACAAGATAGATCAAAATTAGAGCATGGGCCAGGTAATTTTCTGTTCTTCGTTTCATAGGTCAAAAGGCCAATGCGAGCTCGACCAGCTAGTCAAGCAGATTGTGCAAAATATCTCAATCGTCTGCTCAGACACTGCTCGCCATAAGCTCTGAATCTGATTTCGTGCTTCTCTTGCTATCACTTCCTGATCTTTTTGCATCACTCACGGATGTCTGTGTTCCCAAAAGGGAAATGGGAGAGTTACTTAAAGGAATTAGTCTGTCACCTTTTGAAGATCCCGAGGATGGTTCGGCACTAGAAAAAGTACGTTTGAGATGAGTCTTTTGACAGACTATCCGCCCCTTATTCCACCCAGGGAAACAAAATGATGACGAAACAGTATCCTTTAGAAAAGAATATGCAGCCTTAGCAACCGGAAAATCCCTAGTTATTGAACTCTTCTCCGTCTGACCTCGTCTGATTCAGAGAAAGCAATCATATAAATTTAATTGAAAGAAAGGGAAAAAATGAAAAAGACAACCAAATACATTAACAATAGAGTTAACTATTCCTATCTGACATAGACACCACTGTCAAACGAGAAACAAGTTAGACACGAAGATACAAACACTTCGAGAATTATGGAGACATGATATATTAGGAGATATTTATCTTTCCTCCCTCCTAAAAAGAATGAGTCGTAGTATGAGGGTCAAAATTTCTAATTTTCTATGTAAGTTTGGACATTGACTTCTTAACCAAAAAAAAGAAAATAGTAGTGTGATGTTGAAAGGAATACATGATATGAGGTTGGTTTATTTGATCCTAACCAAATGATGATGAAGTTACTTCAATAAATAAAATATATTCTACAGAATAAGAAACTATGTAAAAGTACTACAAGTATAAAACTTTTAAAATTCAAAAATATCATGTATGGTTAACATAACCATCAAACACGATAATTATCAAGAGAGAAGCCATGTAATATCTCAATGAGTAATATCAGCCTAAAGAACTTTTTCCTTTTGACAAGTCATTAGAGCAATCTGCTTTCCAAGAAATATTATGGCCCTCAAATTATTAGTTGGGGTCAATTGACACATTTAGTCTCCTTTTCTCTGACCAAAGTCCGAAAATGAAAAAAGGAGACACAAACTGAAGTGTGGTAGTGCCATATACCACAATGAACCGGTACATGACCATATAGTTGGTGTTATATTTCATAGTTCAGTTTCAATTTTTCAAATAAGTTCTTAAACAATTTATATATAGCTTTCAATTCTGATCTTATTCCAAGGAGTAGCTAACACAGAAGTAACCCAGCATTGATCGAACCAATTAGCAAAATTACGGAGGAAACCTCCTAATTCAGCTTCCACAACCTAAAAAAGTATATCGGCGCATGAATTACTTATAAAAAGGTGTTTATACACATGCATTTTGAATTTCAAAAGCAGCATTTACACTACAGTTTCATAAATTTTTAAGGGTCGAATGATTACTTCAGCCCAGTACTTACATAAAAAGATTGGGTTATTTCAAAGTTAGATCAAGGAAAGCATGCTAACAGATTGCCTATTAGTAACCTTTCCTCATTCAAAAACTTAAATTGTCAACTTAATCTAGTACTTCTATGAAAATGGTTAACTTATGGTATTCCTTTATTAGTCAGGTTTTTTGTTATACTTTTCCTCAAATTTCATTAAAATTCCTCTAGTTCCTAATTTCTTAGTCTTCTTCAAGTGCCCTTTAGATGCTGGCTAGCATTTCTTCAAGAGAAAGTTATGTTAGTTGTAAGATATAAGTGATTTGGTATTCTGGCGTAAAAGTACACCAAGCATACTTATCAAAAAAAAGAAGAAAAAAAACACCAGGCATACAAGAAGCATGAAGACGAAAAAGGTGATTAGCCACATGATATAGGCAACTCCATTGATACTAAAGGATATCTTGCACAAATCCTAGACAACTGGCTGGGTCAAATTTCCTTCATGTCTGCGGTAATATTGGACTTGTTTTGGGATAAGCATGTGTTCATGCTGCTAGGTGATGGTCATTGCTCTTCTTTCCCTTTAGCTTTATAGTAAGAAGCAAATAACTGGCGAAACTAAAAGGAGTACACGCCCAAAAAGTAGGTTCCAGCAATTACATTGCTTGATCAATCTACACCCATGCCCTCCAACCCCACAGAAAGTATATAGGAAGAAAGCATCACATAAAGGAGATGATCACTGACAAAAAGCACGAAGCAAAAGCACTTACACGACAACAACAGAAGCCAATTGAGGAAGCTCTTCGCCTTTATGGAACAACTCTTGCATATCATTGAGCCAAACTGAAATTGCAGTGCATGCACCTCCAGGCCACATCCTAAAACAACAGAAAATAATTAGAGAAATACCATATAACTATTGTAATATACACAAATTTTCAATATTTCCTCCCAAGGAACAATTATGCTAGCACTATTTACAGAGTTGGGGCAGGTTGAAGGGGAGAGGAATTTAATTTAAACATAGTAACACCATATCCCTAAGAAAACGAGTACCTATGAACATCCACAGACCACACAAGTTTGTTTCTTCGAAACAGTTCAGGGAATAGCCCCCTTTTTGTTGCTTCATTCAGCACTCTTGCAGCCCTTTCTTTCTGGCCTAACCACCAAAGTGCTTCTATAAGAGTGTTGTAGAACCTCATGCTCAAACCACAGCCTTCTGAGTTGAGTTTGTCAAAGACATACTCAACCATCTGCCAATTATTTTCATCATCAAAATCTCCGTGAATCATTTGTCCAATAACTTGGTGCATATCAGAAGTCTTATTTGTCATCATGTCGTTCAACAATTCACGGGCCATATTCCACCTAATAGAAGAGTTTGAAGAAATAAAACATATAAGATTATTGGAAGCATAAGGAAAGAAGAAAGGTCTTCTCTGTTACTCCAGTGATGCAAAATTTTACAGGAATTCATCCACCAACTCTTTTTTTTTTTTCATTGGTAATTCATCCACGAACTCTAAGAGCGTCATACATCAACTATTATATTAGACTAGTAGCAGCTCAATTTTTCATGGCATAATCTATGGTAGAAGCTTTCGGACATAGGCTAAGCTCCACTTACACCCTAATGCCTAAATCTTGCCAGTAACAGAAGTTTCTGCAAATAATGAGCAACACAAGGAAGTACAAATGCACAAATCCTGAAGCAGTATAAAAAAGTTAAAGAAGGTAGAAGAAGAAACCATATGAAATTTATGGAAAAGAAGTTCAAAATGTAATAGACTAGATCAGACGATGCACACAACTCGTCAAACAGTTTAACTTCACTGTGCATTTTTCGAGTAAGCGAATCGTAGAAATTGAAAATTCAAATATTGTATTTCCACTTGGTACCTTTAGAAGTACAGTCTTATAAGAAGTTATATCCCAGCAAGTAGAAAGACAGCATAAAATGGGTTTAAAGAACCATTTCTGAGGCACCAATGTTAGATTAATAGAACCATATCAGGTTTTAAAATTTGAGGAGTCGGCTGATAGGAAATTAAATTCTAACCTTTCACTTTTTGCGTAAATTGCCAGCATCATACAGCAGCAAATGATGCTAGGCTGAATGCCCAGTGATTTAATTTCCTGAAACTGCTCCTCACTTTCGTCAACTAGGCCTGCGAAGCAATAAACACTCAGAACTGCCTCAAGCGTCCGCTCATCTGGATCACATCTTGCCTTCTCCATCTCAACATAAGCTTTTATAGCTTCTTCGAACTGACCTCCCTGTCTATACCCTTCAATCATCCCGTTGAAAGAATCCCTGTTCCGTGGAACTCCAACCTCACCCATTCTAAACCATATTGCTTCAGATTCTTTGTAAAGTCCCCCTTTAGCAAATGCATGGATCAGAGAATTGAAAGTCTCCACCATCGGTCTGCTTCCTACCTCATTCATAGTATTAAAGGCGACAACTGCCTCCTCATACAGCGCAGCCTGTCCATAAGCTTCAATTACGCCAGTATACACTTTAGAACTAGGCACCAGACCTTGTCCATTCATATGCAGCAGAATCCTTTTCGCATCATCGTGAAGGCCTCCCTTTCCACAGGCATATATCAACCCTTCATAAGTTTCCATATTTGGTTCTACCTTCTCCTCAACCATGTCATGGAACAATGTCACCACCTCCTTAAAATAACCACCTTCACCAAAGACCTGGATGAGAATATTGTATGTATCCGCATCCGGTTCCGTATTACTCATTTTCATCTCAAGGAAAAGGTCCCTAACCTGATCATATCTCCCATTTTTCCCATATAAATTCAACAGAACACTATAAGTTTCTGCATTAGCCACACATCCAGCTGTCTGCATTTGCCTAAACACATCCATAGCCTCTTTCATAGACCCCGAATGCGCGTAGGCCTCCAATAAGACATTATAGGAGGTGACCTCCGGCGAGGTACCCCCAGCCTCCATTTCCATGAGTAATTCTGACACCTTTTCCAACTTCCCCAGTTTGCCAAAAGTATCCACCAAATAACTGTAAGTAGTTACATCAGGCAAAACCCCAGCCTCGTTCATCGTCCTAAAAACCATCTCTGCCTCATCTCCTAACCGTCTACTTGAACAAGCACTTAGCAAAGTATTGTAGGTAACTAAATCGGGTTGAATACCCTCATGTCGCATCTCGGCAAATAGACTCAATAACCCTTCCCATTCATGTCCACCTCGAGCACAAGAGTTAATAACAGTGTTATAAGTCAAAATACTAGGAATTATCTTTTCTTGCTTCATTTTTTCAAGTAGTTGAAGAGAGGTTTCGTATTGTCCATTACGGCCATAAGCATTAATAATAGCAGTGTAAGAGAATACCGTTCGTGCCACACTATGACTTGGCATTTCGTCGAATATCTCGAAGGCTTTATCAAGAAGGCCTTCACGGCCTAATATTCCAATCATGAGAGTGTAAATGTGCTCATTGGGCTTGCACCATATTTGGCGCTGCATGTACTTAAAGAGTCGCAGGGATCGCTGCCAATCGCCACGCGCCGCGAATTCCTTGAACACGTGGGAGAAGTCAGTGAGAGAGAGCTTGTTTTTGAAAGTATCCAAGCACCGGGCGATGCTTCCACGTGGTGGGAGGCTCGAGAGCTTGTTTATTAGTGTTTCGACATCGTAACTGTACTTGCCTTTCTCAACGGTGACCGTTGGATTGCCTAAGATGAGCTCTTTCGGCTTGGCTCTGACGGCGACTGTTAGAAGAAGGCGGCGGTGGACGGGGGAGAGCTTGCCGTAGTTTGGAATTTTGGCCGGGAATAGGAAACGATGAGAGGGAGGGAGTGGGGTGAGGACTGGGGAGAAAGAGTTGTACGATAGCGACATTTTGGTCAATCCAACATGTGTCGCCGTCTAATAATCAAGAAGTTAACGGACGCCGGAAGATGGAGAGCGAGCGGAGAAGTGGCGGAGTACGGTGGAGCTGAGCTCGGAGAATGGCAGAGAAGGAGCTAAGGTTTAAGCTGGGGTTTCAAGGAGGAGAAGGAGAAGTAGTTGAACGACACGTGGATAATGGTGGCTGTGGATAATAATTGGCGTAAAATAACTGAAAATTTATTATTTTCCTTGAGAAGGTTTCAGCCCCGTGTGCATTTTGTACTTTTCTTCTTTTGCATTATTTCTTGGGCTCTTTTTTCTTTTTCTTTACTTTGTGTTGTCAGTTGTCACTTGAATAATCCTCGTCTCATGACATTTCAATCCAATTCAATTTAAGCTAGCACTTGGTTATAAATTTTTAAATTTATTTTAAAAAATTTGATTTTGATAAAGTTTGATTTAAAATAAAAATGTGTTTGGATATCAATTTTCAAAATATATTTCCCAAATTTATTTTGGAAAAACATGAAACATGTCTCATATCCACAAGTTCTAAAAACTATCACAAATACCCAACAATATTATTATCAATAAAATTCATTATGTTATCGTAAATCATAGTCCCAAATATAAATAAATTTGGTACAAAATTATCATTTTTATAATTAACTACATGATACACTGACCGAGAAGACGAAACAACATCGTTACAAAATAATAAATGATGGACTACTTTATAAAATACAAAAGGTTTGGGGTAATTTTTAAAAAATATAATAGTGATATTTTGGCCTAAAACCAATTATTGAGCTGGTTTTGGAATTTGGAATTTTACCAAAATGTTTGGCAAAATCTATGACCAAACATGTAGTTGCCAAGTAGTTAGAACTTAGAACTTGTTATTATTCTACTTTTCAGAATATCCTTTTCAAGCTTGCTGTTTGATTTACTTGTTGTAAGTCGACTAAGGTAGAGAATATGAGCGCATTTTAATGTTGGCATTTGGAAGTCGGCAGTTACCTTGAACGGTTTGGTCCAAACTATGATTACGAGCATCAATAAGATTTGAAAAGCTGTGCCATCAAACCTGTGTCGGAGTTTTGTTGCCTTGATTAATATCCTGGAGTAGTCCTATGGTCCATCTGTCACCCAACCTACTTGGGCTACGACCGACCTGTTTGGAGAATGACCCCTTAGGGCACGGCTTAGTCAGTCAGTTATCCTAAGAACCAAAACAAACGAATGATCAACCCCAACCCCAACCCCAAATTGAAAACAAAAGAAAAGAACCCCAGAATAAGCCATAAATACCAATCAGCTATCACCTTGTGTACACTGTAACTCCACTTCTCTATTACACGAGTGCCCGATAAGAATATAATTTCTACTGGAACATCGATAACACTAAAAAATAACTTGTCTAACTCAACTAATGGTGGTCTTCGTTAAACCTGATTTCTACTATTGCACAACATATTCAGACTAGGAGTTCATAGTCCGACAACGTCACCATCTCCACCGAAGGCATATTAGTTGTTACCCTCGCCAGCATTTGCTATCAAGTGTATGGTACTCCAGTCATTGTAACTGGACTATAGAGTTATAACACATCTAGGCTGAGCAACTTCACCAAAATCAGCTTGCAGCAAATGACTTACCACAGCAGGCATATTTGTAGAGCTGCATAGTCACGGAGTGCGCCAGGGCCCTGACGTCCAAGAACTATAGCCACTCATACACAAAAATGGAGGTTCGCTCAGCACTGTAAGCAGGCTCCACAATATCGAGTCCAGTTGTGATGAAACAAGTGACCTCGTGCAAAAAGTCATGTAAACAACTCCGGGAATGACCACATTATGAACTTAGCAAAAGTGTCCGACTCCAAGAACTCTATATGAGCAGCCCTTCCAATTATAGTATTCAAGTTCCTTCCTTGCAATGTTGGGTCAAAGTTGACGTCACACCTCATGAACACTCGATGCTCGGATGACGGAGCACGTATCTGGTCCAAGCAATCATTCAGCATCTCCAGGAATACTTTTCCCTTTTTAGAGTTGTCCCCTGAAGATGCGTGGCACATTTCGATTCTTGCAGAATGATATGGAACATAACCATCCTGAAAATACAGAATCAGCGATCATGGAATGAGATTGAAGGGGAAAAAAAAGGACCTGGACGACATCAAAGATAATAATAATAATCTCAAAGAACACATGTCCCTTTTGAGACAGTTCATTTGAGCAGTTCTATTGACCAACTGGACACCTGATTATAAAATTCTTAGAATCACCCAACTGCTTTTTACTTGACATTACTTTTCTCAATTAGTTTAATTTTTATTTCTGCAACGTATAATGGTAGCACAAATGACAACTATACATGTTACTTGAAACATTTTCATAATGAATGAGAATGTACAAGTCTTAGTGAAAACAGAATACATGGTGGTATCCTAACTAAAACAAGGTGTACAGTTGAAACAGTGAGAGTTAGGTAAGAAAAATGTTGCAGTAACGAGATACGTGTTTAAAACTGCAACTAGCCTGTCCTCCTGATGAGATGTGAATATTATACCACTACTCCTGATATCATAAACCACTCTGTGCGGCAAAAATGCTTCGATATCATTGAAAAAGCAGTTTCCATAATACCACACAAAAGAGTCAAGACCACGCTCCCTAATGGAATGTTTAACAGATCCATTCCGGATCGACCGACATAGAAGTGTTGGAAAAGAAAGCTATCTGAGAAGTAACGATAAACAGCATAGAAGGGTGATTTTCTTTTTCCACACAGATATTATCTTTATGGAAGTCACAAACTCTAATAGGAATGGAAGGCAGTGGAGGTGGACACCATGATGAGGCAGGTGGGCAGGGTCAAGGTGCTGAGGTGCTTCCATACAGAGGTGGAGAGGGGAGTGAGCCAGAGAGGTGTGCGGTGGTAACTGAAACTCGGTTACCAATCAAATTACAAGTAATTCTTGATCTACACTATACGAAAAAGCGAAATAAAAAATAAAGCAGTTCCGAAAGCTATTTGAGTATGTATACACCCAAATATTTAGTAGTTTTATGCCCTTCCAGGTCTTTATGTTCCAATCAATTGATTTTGTGATGTGTGTTTATAGAAAGAACTAACGCGCATTATGATACTTCAGAAAATTATTCTCTGCATAAAATCTGCCATACTGGCAACATGTGCTTTACAAGCAATTAAAATTCAGTGATATAATTTATTTAGGAGATAATACCAGAAGGAAATCTTGTTAAACTTAGTCTAGAATGCCTTACGAATATAAAGGCCATGGAATCTGTAGAAAATATAATTTGTACTTTCTATCTCTATTCTCTAGTAACCAATGGCTAATATTTTACACAGAAAATTAAGTTTACTATATATGTTGCTTAAAAGACTCGGACAAGTGACTTTTAGAAGAAAGTTTCTACTACCGATCATAGCCGACATGCATTTCAACTTCTCTTACTTTTGAGCCTAAAAACCATAATTCAACATCTGGCTAAAAACTTTCTTGGCATAATTCCTTTCCTTTTGCAGACACTTAATATGATGCAAATCAAATACCTTCATTAACTTGTGTACCATCTGATTTATATTCTTCTTTTTTCCTTCTTTTGGGGGTAATGGAGGGGGTCGGGCGACATTTCTAATCATATAACAAGTTGAACATCCCAGACAGACTTGCTGAACATCAATTCTCACAATTTTTTGGTAAAGGACATTAATTCTCACATTGAAGAAAAGATACAGAGAGATCATCTACGAATAAAAGGAAACAGAGAGGTCATCTCTCAAACCAAATTCTCTCAAGATGAGTACATCCAATTTCAGTTCTATCATAATCTGGTCCACACGTATAAATTACTCAAGATCAAAAAATTCATATTGAGTTTATTTACTATAATCAGAAGGAACAATCGCCGGAAAGTAGAAAACATAAGCCAGAAAAAGAAGATGATTAAATACCTGAGGTGAAGATAACAAAATAATATTCCTGAAATTCTCCAAGGTTTTTTGCTGGAAAGACACAAATAAGAGTGTCAGTACTTTGTCAATAGACACAGCTACCGCTGCATTTTCTTACAGATTAACAAGATTAAATTAGGCCCGACAGAAATATTTGAAATCTTTTTTCGAGTTACTGAATTTAAAAGAACCAATAACAAAAATAACTTTGGATGGAGGAGAGTTAATTGATTGAACAATAAAACTGCACTCAAGCACGTCATAAAAATAAAGGATAGTAGATATTCCATCTGAAATTCATGACTAAGAGTGCTTGATTTACTTCCCATCCGTAACCTAGCCATGAGTTCCAACAAAAGAAAAGGAATGAATTGGTGAAGCAGTAAATTTGACCGATGCACCAATACCCTCACCCAAAATTAGTACTATTACACCATATAGTTTGTTTTATTTTTTGTTGATAAGTTACTACTATACCATGTAGTACCTTGCAAAGTTTGTATAAGAAAGTGTTCCGGAGATCAGGATCATCTGTGAATGTCAGCTGATGTATACATGGTGTGCCCTTGAGCTTCTTCAAGAGCCACAACCCAGAATTGAACAAAGAATTTGAACTGTAAAGGTAACCTAGATGTGGACCAGATACAGAAACATATGTGTGAAGGAATCTGAGATATGGTTCCATGATGCTCTCTGCAAAAGAAGCGCAAAATCTAAGAAATGGTGAACTTTAGTTGAAGAACACTGCTGAGACTACAGGGAACTAACCTGTTAAAGCAGTTCTTAATATGATGTTTCCAATGGAATGTCCAACAAAGCTTAGCTTAATACTCTTTAAATTTCCAGATCTTGAGGCTTTGTCCATCTTCTTTTTTATGAAAGAAGTTACTTCTTGTGCCAGCCTTAATCCCATTTCTCTAAAGTCTCCCGCCGTTTTTTCCTCATTAACTTCTGACATAAGAAATTCTATCTTGGGAGCTATTAAAAGCCACTGATTCCGAACAAGGCGCAAGTCTAAATGATGTCCCTGCAATAAATGGTCTCTTAGCGTCAGAAAGGATTATCGACAAAATTGTTAATGAAAAAGCAGCTTATCAGATCATAGTTGCAGTAAAACCAAAATGAGGTACATTTACGTGATCCTAGCAAACCCTGAAGTCCCTCATCCATGTATCATAAAAAAACGGCACAGTAAAGATAAAGATTTTGTCTCAGAATGCCTTGTATATCTGGTAGAGTTTATTCAGCATGCCAATCCTTCCTCTTGCACAGGAGAGAATCTAGTTACAAGAAGATTTCAAGAACATCAACCATCCAATTTAAATTATAGGCATTCGGTTCGAGCATAAACATCAGGATTTCCAAAAGACAACTTTTTTCAGGTTGACAAGGAATAGGGTGCTCTTATTCACTTCAATGGTTTGTTTGCGGATGCTTCTTCCTAACTTAAATGAGTTATTTCAACTACTGTCATTTTTCTTATTTCAAAAATGCAATTGATGATCAATACTATGATCGAATTGTAACATAGAGTTGAATGAAAATTCATCAGAAACACAGTGCTGAATGAAAAAAACGATGTTGAAAAACCAAGTATGCCATGCTTTCAGACCAGGAACTAGAGGTGCCTTCTGACAGAGAACCTTCAATAGAAAGAGAATCACATGGACTCATACAGAAAACAAACAATAATTAATAATATATTCGATGCTCAGGATGATTAACATGCCTGGAATCCATGGACAAAAACCACAATCTTCAAAACACGGCCATTTTGACAAGGGCTTCCGCCAGGAATCTTTTTTGTGCCTTTAGAATTTATCCCAGCTAGTAAGCTCTTTGCATCTTTTGGCTCCCGGTGGTTGAAGTATGAATTTCCACTTGTTGACCGCAAAGGTGCATTAACAACACGCTCTACAATTACAATTGGGATGCGTGATGGATCTCCAAATATATGCATGTCTTGAATTGATCGACTGTTGATCTGCAATGAACCAATGCTAAACCATCAATCCATCACAGTGAAGATAATCATACCCAGCATAATATATTAGACTGTACTAACCCTCATTTGTGCAATACTTCTTCTATGAAGCTCAGCTCGCATAGCTGCAGTCTGTGCAGGCTGCATAAAGCACAATTACAGTTCAAGTTAAATACAACATTGAAAAGCATAGAATATTCTTATCCTTAACAACTCAGACTTCTTTGCACTATATATATCATTTGAGGGAAAACAGGGAGAAGAAACAATAACGATTATAGCAAATCAGAAGAATTGATGTGCTTACGTCCTCAGTCGTCTTCCGCATAACAGGTGCTCTCCCACTGGAACCATGGTAAGAAGAGCTATCAATGTCACTACTTATGTATTGGTGAGGCATCTCAACTTTAGAATGAACCATCCATATTGACCATTCAGATCTTCTATCAATAGCCCATTGCTCACGCAGAAAGTCCATAATCAACGCCTTATGAGTCCTAAAGGGAAGTAAAGAGCCAGTTTAAGATCTCAAGAAACAGCACTAACATTAGATGATGAACCCTAGATATAGAAAACTATTTAAGTGTGATCTTGTCCATGATAGACAAATTGAGGTGCATGATGCATTAACTGGTATCTAATGCATAAAATGAGGTTTTTGTCTTTCTCTCTCAGTTAACTAACTGTTACTTATCCGCAAAGACTGAGGGGCTAGATAATATAAGCTCACTGAGTACAAGGTAAATGTAAATGGAAACAAACCTGTGGAACCTCATAAAGAAACTCCATAAGTAAAGTACTTGGTTGCCAATGGAATGATACAACTGGCTTAAGTCATCCTTAGATTGAGACTGGAAAACCCCGTCGTTGAGTTTCTGCTTAAGAACATAAAGAGTAAGAATTAGCAAGGTATAGAAAGCAGTCCTCACTCAGTCCTAAGTTAATATCTACTTATTACATAGGAACATCCGCAAAAGATAAATGCACTTTTGTGAAAAGGAAAGTTATTAAAACATATGTACAACTGAATCTTCATAGTAAGGACAGTCAAAGAGAAATTAAATATTAAGACGCACCAAGTTCAATATTAATGTAAGCATAATCAGAATAAATTGCTGCAGTATGAGGATAAAAGGATAAGACCTTGAAGCCATTCGGCATCTTGCTTGGCACTTCTCCTGAAGCCTTATCATTCATCAAGTCTGTGTCTGCACTTGGAGGAAATTTGGATCCTTGTTCCTCATCGAACTTGGAAGTAAAATCAGTAAAATCAATAGCTTGATTTATAGCCTTGCTAATTTTTTGTAGCTCATCGAAAAGTATATCACGTGCACCTGAAAAGGCTTTAACAAGCATTTCCTGTTCCAAGAATATGATAAGAAATGCTGGAAAACCACATAATAAATATTATAAGGCAAATGAATCTTATATGTCACACATGCCCGAAAAAAGATATGTGATTCTGTCACGGATTCGTCCTCTTTGTTTAAGGAAAACAAATCAGCCTTTTTTTACTTTATTTTGAGAGAAAGGTGAGGTAATTTAATTACTTGACAGCACCAAGTGAGTACTGAATTACAAAAGCTACGTACAACTGAGCAAAAGCATCCCTGCTTAACTATGCAGGGAACTAATGAAGTCTAACATCTGATCTATATAATCAATATTAGACCAAAAATTAGAAAATAATGCAAATACTGGACAATCACTGGAGGAGTTTTTTCAAAGTAAAATCCAAACACATTTCTTTTCCAAAAACAAAGCGAAACAATTTTCTAATCCAAACTCCACCTTATGCTCTAATACCCTTTGAATGGCTCTCTCTCTCTCTCTCTCTCTCTCTCTCTCTCTCTCTCTCTCTATATATATATATATATATA
>ML328459.1:0-15961 GCA_005239505.1 Nicotiana paniculata | reverse complement strand
TATAAAATTTATACAATATGTCTTTTGTATATTTTGTATCTGATTTATACACAGTAAAAATAAATTTAATACAAATAATTATATATTACACAATTTATCTACAACTTATCTATAAGTTTCTTACATTATTTCTATAATTTTTCTACAATTTTACTATAATTTCGTAAACGTAGTGCATATCACGTCTTCTTCTTCTTCTTCTTCTTCTTCTTTTTCTTCTTCTTCTTCTTCGACTTTTAATCTAAATTCAGCCAAAATCAAGTCTAATCTTCACCAAAACACCCTTAAAATTAATATATAAACTCTAAACCATATTCCCAATTGTTTGCAACAACACCCAATCCAAACAAATAATGATTTTTGAAAACCCAAATTCGAATTCAAAGCTTTTTAATGACTGTCAATGGTGGAATTTCTGTTTTCTTTTCCTTTTCTTTACATTACTGGAATTAGGGATTGAGAGATAGAGAGAGACGTATAGAGAATTCCCAATTGTTTGCAATAACACCCAATTCAAACAAGTAATATTTTTTGAAAATTCAAATTCGAATTCAAAGCTTCAAAGCTTTTTAATGGCTATCAATGGTGGAATTGCTGCTCTCTNGGGGGGGGGGGGGGAGATACAGAGAGAGAAACGTGGGGGGATCAGTGGAGTGATTATAGGAATTGATTAATTATTCTTAAATCCTAAAAATATACATAATTGGTAATTTTGTATATATGAGGTAATTAAAGTGAAACTTGAGTAGGAAGGGTAATAAGTTTTTCAATAGTGTATAGGTATGTAAAAATTACTTTAAAATATTAGGAAAGATGTTTGCTCTAGACTTGCTTATTTTGGAAACAAAAATGTCCTTCGTGACATGGTATGTAATAGCCAAGTAGAAAATGCCCCCGGGTAATCTCACTTTTATGAACCCTACTATTATGTGATATGTATATATATATCATGCCTACATTCACAAGGTACGACCACACAATATAACACATCGCACATAGGCCCATAATAACACCTCTGATCACAATAGCTGCCTGAAATCAACCCAGTACTGGCAATTAGCCTCAAATCTGATAGAACTCTGTTTCAAACCTCCATAACACTGATAATGATGCAAGAAATACGAAGACCTCTGTCACGACCCAAAATTCCTAGTTGTGATGGCACCTAACCCAACCCGCTAGGTAAGCCAACTAATAACTAGCAGATTTCAATAATCCTAACGAGTCAATTAAACAGTATAAATTATCTAAATCTATTACATTTCCAAAAGACGAGTAGTACAAATCATGAGCTTCTAAAAATAGAGTTTACAAACGGAAGAGAAATAAATATAGTCTGTTTGAAAAGTACATAAACAACACAATTTAATCTAAGACTACCCCGAACAACAGAGGCAGCTACAACTTGGACGAGGATACATCTTCAAATCCATCAACCCTCGAGCACAACAACGACTGCAACCAACATCTGCACACAATGTGCAGAAGTGTAGTTGTTTAACCAAAGAATTAGATCCTTTGACCAAAGCTATTTTTAGGATGGACACGGGTTTCTGATAACCAAGGCAAGACTGATTATTGTAAGTAATTAAATAAAGAAAAATCAATGAGATGCACGAAAAGTAAAGTTTATTGCAATAGTAGTTCGGATGCCCTTTACATGTTATATTTTACTCCCTTATATAGGGAATTTCCTAATATAACGTCTGCCTTTTTCAGTGATTGAGCATTAATGACTAATTATGACATTAATGTAACATTACAATGAGTAACCGTAACTGTTGCGTGAATGTTGTGTAACGTGTGGATCACTATTTGAAGATCTCTGAATCTACCCTTTGTTCCGCCCAGATACATTTTGACCGTGTCCCTTCATCTTCTCAATCAGGTTGAGACTTCCGTAGCTAATTAACCCGTGGGTGTGATTTGCCGTGCGTCTTTGCCTCATACCTCTTCATAGAGTCCCGTCCAGCTGTCGTGTCTTCATTGCTCCACGTAGACTGCTGAGTCATCAAGATTTATTACACGTGTGAAGCTCTTTTAACCAATACAGTAGTATCAGTACAACCGACCCCATGTACTGAGTAAGTAACAAACTTAACCTTAGGTTGAAAGTAGAGACGAGCTAACACCGGGTCACAAGAGTTCATAACATCACAATGCAAGTATAAAGGAGAATCTCAGAAATAGAAAATACTCAACTCGTTCACAGTTCCAGAAATAGGTATGTTTTTCAAGTATCTTAGTAAAAATTCAATTCTTTTGCCAAAAATGCCAAAAATACAGGTAAGTTTGAAAACTGTGATTTTCTCAAAAATCCTTTCGCCGATAAGTGAGATGTTTCATTTTCTTTCCAAATAACGAGTATAAAATCCCTCTCTATGCCCACATATAGATGTGTGTAAAAATCATGATTGACGTGATACCGTACAATATGAGGAAAAATGCATATCTATGCAGGTATGTCATGTATGCATGCCAATGCCATGTATCCCAGATATGAATCATGTACTCACACTCTCAGAGTACTCAATATCACTATCTCACTCTTTGCACTCATCAATGCTCAACCACTCGGTACTGTATATGGCCCATACGGCCCACGAAAATTCATCTGGGAACATAAACAAAACTGACTATAAGTCATCTTGTACCGAGGAAAAAGGACAATCCAACCCTGTGGAGAAATCCATCTCCAGATATCAAGTGCTTCAGACAAATCCATGCCTAGGGAAATCAATCCCTCAATAATATATAAATGCTCAACCACTCAATACCGTATATGGCCCATGCGACCCAGGGAAATCCATCCCGAACCATACTCAATAATGACTATATGTCACTCGGTACCGAGGAATAAGGGAAATACATCCTTGTGGAGAAATCCATCTCCATATATCAATACTTCAGACAAATCCATGTCCAGGGAAATCCATCCCTCAATAATATCATCCGCACTCACTGGGGATGTGTTACAGACTCCGTAGGGTCTCCTACATCCCAAGCGCTATCAAAGCCAATCCAGGCATAATCAATATAACATGCTGCGACGTGCAGCCCGATCCCATAACTGTCACTCATAATCAGGATCTCAGCCTCACTCTGTCATCAATCTCTCCAGTCTCACCCGCGGGCTCACAATGTCATGAAAACTGACCCGGAACAATGATATGATGTATCAACAAGTGACAACTAAGACTGATATATGATATGAATGCATGAATGTGACTGAGTACGATATATCGATGAAATCAATGAGATGACAACAATAAACTGTATTGGTAAAGAATAGACATTACACGTGTAATATCTTGAATGACAAAGCAGTATATGTGGAACAATGGAAGGGCGAAAGCTGGATGAAAGCTTGGAAAGAGGTACAGATCAAAGAGGTATGGGGTAAATACCCACAAGATAATTAGAAGCGGAAGCTCCAGTCTAGTTGAGAAGTTGAAGAGACACAGTCAGAATGAACCAGGGCAGAATAAAGGGCAGATTCATATATCTTCAATCAATGAGCTAAACATTACAGAATCTTCACGCAACAGTTACGATTACCTATTGTAATGTTACATTAATTATATAAATATTCATCAATGATCAATCATTAAGAAGAGTAGTCGTTATATTAAGAAATTCCCAATAAAAGGGAGTAAAATCTCACTTGTATGGACACGTTCGAACCGCTACCGAAATATACTTACTTTTATGCTATCTTATTGCTTTCTTATTTACAAGTCTAAATCCTATTATTAGCCAATCTCTTTGGTTATCAGAAGCTCGAGTACTTCTTAAAATAGCTTTGACTATGAATCCAATTCTTTGGTTAAACAAATTGGTTCCGTTGCCGGGACATCTGATAATTTTTGTTTTTCTCATATAACCTTTATTGAATCATGTCGAATACAAATGAAAACAACCAACGAAAAACTGGAACCCCATTTCCATCGCCCCAGGGATCCCTACGAGGTTCAAGGGACAACTCCCCAAAAAGATCTACAACTCACAACAATGATCAAATTGGAAACGAGCAAACAGGAGAACAAGATCATGTGAAGCAGATGGTTGGTGAATATGTGAGTGAAGCTCTTCAAGCTTTCATGAGGGGGATACCAACTGTGACACCTACGCCTCCTCCAAACAACACCGCGACTGTAGAAAATCCACAATATAGACTAGCAAATTGAGGAAGTAGAGGCACTCTACATGAATCACTTAAAGGAAGACCAGGTATTCTAATAATTCAGATTTACAATCTTTAATACTAACCTTGCAGAAACAGGTGAAGGAACAAAACGATCGCATCGAGCAAATTCCTAGAGTACCACCTGTCATCAAGGGTTATTGATATTGATAAATACTCTCAACAACCCTGGAAGCCAAGCGCAACACCTTTGCCAATTCTCAAGAAATTCAAAATGCCTGACATACCAAAGTACGATGGGACAACTGATCCACATGATCATGTTACTGCTTTCACCAGAGGAGTAAAAGTCAACGACCTAACTCTCTTTTGCCCGAAAATTTTGTTGATTCTTTTGATGATCTTGTAGAGTTGTTTATCAAAGCACATTCCGATACGCAAAAAAGTGGAAAAGAGAATGGAAGACATATTCAAAATAAAATAGGGAGATACGGAGTTGCTTCGTGAATTTGTAGACAGGTTTCAACGTGAAAGGATGCTTCTACCCAGAGTACCTGACAATTGGGCAGCTATGTATTTTGCAAGTAATTTGAATGATAAAAGCTCTGAAGCCATGAGGAGACTCAAAGAAAGCTTGAGAGAGTTCCCAGCTACGACATGGAATGATGTTTATAACAGGTACAACACCAAACTATGAATTGAAGAAGATACTATTGCCCAATAAAAAATAGAAGACAGGATGAGTTCTAGACGTTTCGAATCAGAAAGGAAAAATGGCAAAAGCAGGTACGATCCGTACATGGGACCTTTCGGATGATAGGCTCGTTCCAAATTTGAAAACCTACGACCTGATCACTGACCGTCAAATAGAGATTCGAGCTCATCATCATCAAGATCTAGAAAGGATCGAGATGAGCGAAGTAGAGGTAATGCAAGAATGGGAGATTACAATTTCAATGTAAGTACTTCTGACTTAATTACAGTATTAAGAAATATGGGTGATAAAGTTCGTTGGCCCAAAGAAATGAGGTCAAATCCAAACAGAAGGAACCCAGAATTCTTGTGTGAATTTCACAATGATCATGGGCACAAAACATCAGACAACAAGTTATTGCAAGGTGAGATAGAGCACTTATTAAAACAAGTTTATCTAACATAACTGTTTAGTGAAAAAGGTAAAAAGGCATATATGAAGAATAGACAGGAGCCCCCAAAACCACCATCACCGAAGAGAATTGTAAACATGATAAATGGAGGAGATGAGGTAAGTGGCGTAACTTATACTTCAGCAAGAAGGATGACCAAGTTCACAGTGACCCACGGGAAACGGACTCGTGAAACTTTGGAGGTTGACAGCATCTCATTCGATGACTCAAATGCTGATGGATTACTGCTTCCACGACGCACTGGTAATATCTCTACTTATACATGACACTAACATGAAAATAATATTGATTGATCCAGGTAGCTCGGTCAATATCATTTTGCTGAGGGTTATGGAAGAGATGTTAATGAGGGACCGTGTAATTCCAAAAGCACATTCCTTGTCCGAATTCAACAACTCTATTGTCATAACAAAAGGAAAAATTGAGCTTAATACCTATGCATAAGGCGTCGTCAAGGAAATGAAATTTCAAGTTATAGATACAGATATGGCTTATAATGTAATAATGGGAAGACCGTGGATCCATGACATGGATGTAGTATCATCTACTCAGCATCAGGTAATAAAATTCCCTTCCAAATGGGGAATCCAGCATATTCGTGGTGATCAGCAGACTTCGAGAAACATCAACCCAGTGATGCATTCCAATACAAAAGAAATAGCGGAAGAATCAAAAGACGAGGGAGAAATACGAACAGACGTAGAAGAAAACAATAAAGACACGGTAAATCAAATCAACACGGATGTCGTATCAAGACATACGAACATGGATTCCAGACCTGATGTTATTCAATAACCAGAAGAGAATGAAAATATCAAGACAATAACTGAGGAGCTCGCAGTTGTTCCACTGTTCGATCTTACGCCTGAGCAAAACATCCACACAGGAGCAAGGCTAAGCTCGACCAGAAGAGGTAAGTTAATTGAATATTTAAAAGCTAACGCAGATTATTTTGCTTGGTCCTATTCAGATATGACAGGTATACCCCAGAAGTGATGACTCATAAACTAAATGAAGACCCATCCTTCGTACCTGTCAAGTAAAAAAAAAGAAAGCAGGGATCGTCAAGAATCAAGTGATCGATAAAGAGGTACAGAAACTCTTAAAAACCGATTCAATACGTGAGGTAAAATATCCTAATTGGTTAGCAAATATCGTAGTGGTACCTAAAAAGAATGGTAAATGGAGAGTATGCATAGATTATACAGATTTGAATAAAGCATGCCCAAAAGACTCATTTCCATTACCGCACATAGATCAAATGATTGATGCCACTGCAGGTCATGAATTATTAAGCTTTCTAGATGCGTATTCTAGTTACAATCAGATAAAAATGGACCCCTCATACGAGGAAACAACATCCTTTATTATGAACAGGGGGACCTATTGTTACAAAGTCATGCCTTTTGGCTTGAAAAATGCTGGAGCCACGTATCAAAGTGTGATGATCCAAAAGGTCATGCTGTGTAAATTTAGCTAAAACTATGTTCCGAGGCCCCGAAAGCCTCTGTTAATCTTACCTCGATGTGCGTGTGCAGCCTGGGCGCGTAGCCGAGAAGCCTTTATGTGGAAATGCGTTAAACAGTTGAATTTATGATAATTAATTGAATAAAGTTGACTTCGGTCAACATTTTTGGTAAATGGAACCGGACCCATGATTTGACTGTCCCGGAGGGTCCGTAGAAAAATATGGGACTTGGGCGTATGCCCGGAATCGAATTCCGAGGTCCCAAGTCCGAGAAATGAATTTTAAAAAAATATTGTTTTCTGAATATAATAAAGACTTTTGAAAATGAACGTTGATGTGAAATATGTGTTACCGAGACCGTACTATGGTTCCGGAGCCCAGAACAGGTTCAATATGTGTTATGTGAGTTATCTGTAAAATTTGGTAAGAAACGGACTTGGTTTGATGTGTTTCGGATCAAAATTGGAAAATTTGATAGTTTATGAAGTTTGAGGAAATTCTATGGATTTTTGAGTTTAATTCATTGTTTTTGATGTTATTTTAGTGGTTTCATTACTCGAATAAGTTCGTAGGATTATTTTGAAGTCGTGTGTATATTTGGTTTTGAGCCCCGAGGGCTCGGGCGAGTTTCGGGTAGGTGTCGGTGTGCTTAAAGGTTGAAAATCTAGTGTTCAGATGATGTTTCTGGTGTCTGAGATTTTTACACTATGTGATCGCATAAGTTTCCCCGCGATCGCGTAGTGTAGTGTGAGGGGGGGGGGATTTCTGTGACTCTATGCGATCGCATAGGCACTTTCGCGATCGCATAGAGTATAGGAGAGCTGGGGAGGGAGCTAGGTATTTTCCTTCCGCGGTCGCACCAAATCCGTCCGCGATCGCATAGCAGGGCCCAGGGACCCTATGCAATCACAACTCCTTTTCCGCGATCACAATGCACGAGACTCAGGCCCTATGCGATCGCAATTCCCTTTCCGCGATCGCATAGAGCTAATTCGTCCATTTATTTAAAATGTCCAAAACAGAAGGCCATTACGGGATTTTCACATTCTTTCACCATTTTCTTCTTCTCCACTCTTCTTGGGCGATTCTTAGGAGACCATTCCACCATAGCTTCATAGGTAAGTGTTCTTAACTCTAATTTCTTCCATTTTCCTTCATCAATCACTATATTCTAGGTCTAAAAACATGAAATCAAAGGTAGAAATTGGGGGTTTTAGGTAGAGTTAGGGCTTTTGGAAATTTTGGGAATTCAATCTCATTTTGGGGTCGGATTTCAAAAAAAATTATATATTCGGGTTCGTAGGAGAATGGGTGATCGGGTTTTGGTCCGAACCTCGGGTTTGGACCAAGCGGCCCGGGGTTGAATTTTGGTATTTTTGGAAGAATTATGGAAAATGTATAATTAGGCTTTGGAATTGAGTTATTGAATAATTATTGATGTTATTAAGTCAATTATGTCTAGATATTATCGTTTCGGAGTCGGATTCAAGAGGAAAGGTCGTGATTGAGGCTTGACTTGCATTCTTGATGCCTAGGTAAGTGTTTGAACTAACCTTAGCTTGAGGGATTAGGTATAGAGTCTTATTTGCTATGTCTAATACATGTCCAACGTATAGGTGAGGTGAAGGGTACCTATATGTTGTGGTCAAGCATGTTCGTGAGTCGAATTTTGATGAGTTATTTAATGTTCTTCGATATTCTCTGTGTTGTGAATTATTGGGAACCTTAGAAGTGGTACCTTGAGGTTATTCATGACGTAGAAAGTTATTGATTATGTGTTCGGTCGAGGATTTTACTATTGACATTATACTTCTAAGTGAGATTGGTTATAGCTGAGTCCCTTGCCGGGACAATAGAATTTTGTTGATTATTTCTGTACATTTGAAATGTCGTATTGTTAAACTTTCATATCAACTGTTGTTTTTATACTCATCATGCACGAGGGAAAATTCCATGCCAAGTGATTATTATTTATGCACGAGGGAACATTTTGTGCCGATGATTATTATTTATGCACGAGGGAACATTCCTTGCCGATGATTATTATTTATGCACGAGGGAGCATTTCGTGCCGATGATTATTATTTATGCACGAGGGGACATTCTATGCCGATTGATTATTATTTATGCACGAGGGGACATTCTGTGTCGAGTCATTATTATTTAGACACGAGGGGGCATTCTGTGCCGTGTGATTTTGAGGCTATGCACGAGGGGTCATGTCGTGCCTTCTCCTCTCTATCTTACTTCATTCGGGTTGTTATTTCCTGTTTACTTGTACATTTCCGTCAGTACTTGATTCTATGGTTTAGCAAGTGTTGCCCCTCTTATCCCCAACATGTTCTTCCCCGTAACTGTATTCTTGTTTATTTTCTGCTATACTATTGAACTGCACAGGTACAATTTGTTGTCGTGTCCTAGCCTCGTCACTACTTCGCCGAGGTTAGGCTCGGCACTTGCTCAGTACATGGGATCGGTTGTACTGATGCTACACCTGCACTTATTTATGTTATGCAAATTACGCAGACGGACCCAGTGGACATCGTTAGGGGGAGTGTCCTTCAGTCCATTCCAGACGACACCGAGGTAGTTTCACAGGCATTCGTGGATCTCGGCGTCACTGTCTATCTTTCATACTGTCATCTATATGTTTCCAGACAGATATATCATTTTATTTCAAACTGTTGTTTTTAGCTAAATCTTAGACTGGTTCGTGAGGTTGTGACTCCATTTCTGGGTTTTGTACTTAAAGGGATTTCTTCGTTATTATCTATGGTTATTTAGATTTTGTTGATGCTTCCGCACTGTATCTCAATCATCTAGTCAGTCTTTGTTATTTTCACTTGTTAATAAATCAATTCAGTTAACACGTTGGTTTGCGTAGCGGGTGAAATGTTAGGCGCCATCACGGCCTGAAGATGGGATTTCGGGTCGTGATAAGTTGGTATCAGAGCCTAGGTTGCTTAGGTCTCACAACTCACGGACAAACTTGGTAGAGTCTGAGGGATCGGTACAGAGACGTCTGTACTTATCCCCCAGAGGCTGCAAAGTGAGGAATAACTTCACTTTTCTTCTTTTTTGTCGTGCGATTTGAATTCTAAATGCTAATTGAGTTTCGATTCTATTCTCTCACAGATGGAAAGTACGCGTGCTTCCTCACCTACCGATCAGCATCCCGATTCTCCTGTTGCAGCTCCTACGAGGGGCCGAGGCCGTACTAGAGGCTGAGGCAGGGGCAGGGCTCAGCCAGAACAACAGCGCCAGTAGAGGACCCACAGGTAGACTTTGCCGGTGAGGTTCCTACTCAGACAGTTCCAGTTTGACCAGCTCAGTTCTCAGAGGGGTTCATTGCCACCCCGGTGCTTCAGGACACTCTAGTCAGCTTAGTGGGACTCATGGAGAGTGTGGCCTCAGACCAGTCTTCTTCCTACTGCACCAACCGTCTCTCAGGCTGGGGGAGGGACCCATACTCCTGCTACTCGCACGCCAGAGCAGCTAGATCCTCAGTTCCAGACTCTGTCACCTCAGACGGCTGGAGTAGCTCAGCCGGGCATTGTGGCCCCGGTAGTTGAGGGAGCAGCTATGTCAGCAGATGCTTTATGGACATTGGATAGATTCTCCAAGTTATTTACTACTACATTTACTGGTTCACCATCAGAGGATCCCCAGGATTATTTGGACAGTTGTCATGAGATTCTTCAGAACATGGGCATACTAGAGTCCGATGGAGTTGATTTTGCTACTTTTTGTCTTTCGGATTTCGCCAAGACTTGGTGGAGAGACTATTTCTTGACCAGGCCAGCTAGGTCTGCACCATTGACTTGGGCTCAGTTCTCCGAGTTATTTGTGGGGAAGTTTCTTCCAGTTACTCAGAGGGAGGATCTTTGGAGGCAGTTTGAGCACCTCCAACAGGGATCTGTGTCTGTCACTCAGTACGAGACCAGGTTCATCACTCTAGCTCGGCATGCTATTATGATACTCCCCACTAATCGTGAGAGAGTGAGGAGGTTTATTAAGGGTTTAGCTCAGCCCATCAGGCTTCAGATGGCCAAGGAGTCAGGTACTGATATTTCATTCCAGGATGCGGCTAATGTGGCCAGGAGGATTGAGATGATTATGTCATAGGGTGGTGGTCAGGGGGCTGACAAGAGGCCCTGGCACTTCGATCGATTCAGTGGAGCCTCATCTGGGGGCAGGGATTCTTTCGGCAGAGGTCATCCTCCCAGACCCTATCAGTCGGAACTTCAGGTAGCTCACAATGCACCGCCAGCTCCTATTAGTGCACCACCAGCACCTATCAGTGCACTGCCGCTTCAAAGCTTCCAGGGTGGTTACTAGAGTCGACAGGGCCAGTTCTAGAGTCAGCAGCCACATCAGCAGAGGACTTGTCATTCTTGAGGTGGTTTGGGGCATATTTTAAGTTTTGCCCCGAGGTTTTGGTGGGTCTCAGTATCAGGGTTCTCGTGCCATGGTTCCCGCATCAGGCTCACCCCCACCCCTTCAGCCAGCTAGGGGTGGCGGCCGTGGTGCCAGAGGTGGAGGTCAGACTGATAGAGGTGGAGGACATGCCATGAGAGGTAGAGGTCAGGTCATAGTAGGTCGACCGAGAGATGTTCAGGTTGGAGGGGCTCAGCCCCGGTGCTATGCTTTCCCTGCCAGGCCTGATGCTGAGGCTTCTGATGCAGTTATTACAGGTACGATTTCAGTTTGCAGCCGAGAGGCTTCTGTGTTAGTTGATTCGGGTTCTACACTCTCATATGTGTCTTCATATTTTGCCCCTTATTTGAGTATGCTCCGTGATTTCTTGAGTACTGTTGCGTATGTGTCTACACTGGTGGGTGATTCTATAGTGGTAGATCGATTCTACCGTGCTTGCCTAGTAGTTATTAGTGGTCTGGAGACTCAGGTTGATCTTTTTCTTCTTGATATGGTTGACTTTGATGTTATATTGGGGATGGATTGGTTACCCCCCTATCATGCTATTCTGGACTGTCATGCCAAGACAGTGACCTTGGCCTTGCCAGGGGTACCTCGTTTGGAGTGGAGAGGGACTCCTAGTCATTCTTCTGGAAGAGTTATTTCTTATATGAAGTCTTGGCGCATGGTCGAGAAGGGTTTTTTGGCCTATCTGGCCTATGTTCGTGATTCTAGTGCCGAGAATCCTTCCCTGGAGTCTGTGCCCGTGGTTCGTGAGTTTCCAGAGGTATTCCCTGCTAACCTGCCGGGTATGCCACCTGACAGGGATATTGATTTTTGTATTGAGTTAACTCAGGGCACCCAGCCTATTTCGATTCCACCGTATCGTATGGACCTGCCAGTGTTGAAGGAGTTGAAGGATCAGTTGTAGGATTTGTTGGGTAAAGGCTTCATTAGGCCTAGTGTTTCTCCTTGGGGTGCTCTAGTATTGTTTGTCAAGAAGAAAGATGGCTCGATGAGGATGTGTATTGACTATCGGCAGTTGAATAAGGTTACTATTAAGAACAAGTATCCTTTGTCGAGGATTGATGATTTATTCAACCAGCTTCAGGGTGCTTCGGTGTTTTCCAAGGTTGACTTGAGATCTGGTTACTATCAGCTGAGAATTAGGGCGTCTGATGTCCCTAAGATAGCCTTTCGCACCCGTTATGGGCATTATGAGTTCTTGGTGATGTCATTTGGGCTGACAAATGCCCCCGCTGCTTTTATGGAGTTGATGAACCGAGTGTTCAGGCCTTATTTGGACTCGTTCGTTATTGTTTTCATTGATGATATAATGATATACTCTCGCAGCCGAGAGGAACATGAGTAGTACCTTAGAGTCGTCCTCCAGACTTTGAGGGATAGTCAGTTGTATGCCAAATTTTCCAAGTGTGAGTTCTGGTTGAGTTCAGTTGCATTTCTAGGCCATGTGGTATCGTCAGAGGGTGTTCAGGTGGATCCTAATAAGATTTTAGCAGTCAGAGATTGGCCTAGACACACCTCAACTACAGAGATCCGGAGTTTCTTGGGCTTAGGAGGATATTATTGCCGGTTTTTGGAGGGCTTTTCACCCATTGCAACCCCGATGACCAGGTTGACTCAGAAGAGTGCCCAGTTCAGGTAGTCTGATGAGTGTAAGGCGAGCTTTCAGAAGCTCAAGACAACTATGACCACGACACCAGTGTTAGTTTTGCCCACAGGTTCAGGACCATATACCGTGTATTGTGATGCTTCACGGGTTGGGCTTGGTGTAGTGTTGATGCAAGATGTCAAGGTTATAGCCTATTCTTCTCGTCAGTTGAAGGTTCATGAGAAGATCTATCCAGTTCATGACTTGGAGTTAGCAGCGATTGTGCACGCATTGAAGATTTGGAGGCATTATTTTTATGGTGTGCCATGTGAGGTATTCATGGATCATAAGAGCTTACATTATCTGTTCAAACAGAAGGAGTTGAACATGAGGCAGAGGAGATGGTTAGATTTGCTGAAGGATTATGATATTACCATTCTTTATCATCCGGGGAAGGCCAATGTGGTGGCCGATGCTTTGAGCGAAAGTCAGCCAGTATGGGTAGTCTTGCCTATTTATCAATCGGAGAGCGACCTCTTGCTTTGGATGTTCAGGCTTTAGCCAACCGATTTGTGAGATTGGAGGTTTCTGAGACTGGCAGTGTTTTGGCCCATACCGTGGTCCGTTCTTCATTAGATGACAGTATTCGGGCCAGACACTATGATGATCACCATTTATATGTTCTTAGAGACAGATTCAAGCACGGAGATGCCAAGCAGGTTACAGTTAATGATGAGGGAGTTTTTAGGATGCATGGTCGGATTTGTGTACCTGATGTGGATGGTATTCATTAGTTGATACTTCAGGAGGCCCATAGTTCCAGGTATTCTATTCATCCAGGCGCCGCAAAGATGTACCAGGGCTTACGGCAACATTATTGGTGGCGGAGGATGAAGAAGGATATTGTAGCTTATGTAGTTCGATGCTTGAACTATCCGCAGGTTAAGTACAAGCACCAGAGACCCGGTGGTTTGATGCAGCATATTTAGCTTCCCGAGTGGAAGTGGGAGCGTATCACCATGGACTTTGTAGTTGGACTCCCACAGACTCAGAGGATGTTTGATGCAATATGGGTCGTTGTGGATAGGTTGACCAAGTCAGCGCACTTCATCCCAGTATCAGTTTCGTATTCAGTAGAGAAGTTGGCAAGGATCTATATGAGAGAGATTGTTACATTGCATGGGGTGCCCATATCCATTATATCAGACCGAGGTGCTCATTTTACCTCCCATTTCTGGAGAGTATTTCAGTGAGGGTTGGGCACACAGATTGATTTGAGCACAGCATTTCATACTCAGACGGACGGGCAGTCCGAGCGTACTATATAGATTTTGGAGGATATGTTGCGAGCTTGTGTCATTGACTTTGGTGGTTCATGAGACCAGTTCTTTCCTTTAGCTGAGTTTGCCTACAACAACAGCTATCAGTCGAGCATTCAAGTGGCTCTGTATGAGGCGTTGTATGGTAGGCGGTGTCGGTCTCCAGTCGGATGGTTTGAGCCGGGAGAGACTAGATTGTTGGGTTCTGAGTTAGTCCAGGATGTCTTGGACAATGTGAAAATCATTCAGGATAAACTTCGTACAACTCAGTCCAGGCAGAAGAGTTATGCGGATCGCAGAGTTCGAGATTTGGCATTTATGATAGGAGACCGGTATTTCTTCGGGTGTCTCCCATGAAGGGCGTGATGAGATTTGGGAAGAAGGGAAAGTTGAGCCCTAGGTACATTGGTCCATTTGAGATTCTGAATAAGGTAGGAGATGTGGCCTATAGACTTGCCTTGCCACCTAGTTTGTCAGTCGTGCATCCGGTATTTCACGTATCTATGCTCCGGAGGTATATTGCGGATCCATCTCATGTACTTGACTTTAGTGGTGTCCAGTTGGACAAGGATTTTTCTTATGAGGAGGAGCCGGTATCCATATTAGATCGGCAGGTGCGACGGTTGAGATTAAAGAGTTATCCTTCGGTTCGTGTTCAGTGGAGAGGTCAGCCTGTTAAGGAAGCTACTTGGGATTCCGAGCCCGATAAGTGGAGCCTATATCCCCACCTTTTCCCCGATTCAGGTACCTTTCTATGTTCTTTCGAGGACGAACGGTTGTTTTAGAGATGGAGATTGTGATAACCCAAAAAGTCATCCTGTGTAAATTTAGCTAAAACGATGTTCCGAGGCCTCAAAATCCTCCGTTAATCTCACCTCGATATGTGTGCATATACCGGGCACATAGCCGAGAAGCCTTTATGTGGAAATGTGTTAAACAGTTGAATTTATGATAATTAATTGAATAAAGTTGAGTTTTGTCAATATTTTTGGTAAACGGACCTGGACCTATGATTTGATGGTCCCGGAGGGTCCGTAGGAAAATATGGGACCTGGGCGTATGCCCGGAATCGAATTCCGAGGTCCCAAGTCCGAGAAATGAATTTTTAAAGAAAATTGTTTTTTTGAAAATAATAAAGACTTTTGAAAATGAACGTTGATGTGAAATATGTGTTACCGAGCCCGTACTATGGTTCCGGAGTCCGTAACAGGTTCAATATGTGTTATGTGAGTTATCTGTAAAATTTGGTAAAGAATGGACTTGATTTGACGTGTTTCGGATCAAAATTGGAAAATTTGATAGTTATGAAGTTTGAGGAAATTCTATGGATTTTTTAGTTTAATTCATTATTTTTGATGTTATTTTAGTAGTTTAATTACTCGAATAAGTTCGTAGGATGATTTTGAAGTCGTGTGTATATTTGGTTTTGAGCCCCGAGGGCTCGGGCGAGTTTCGGGTAGGTGTCAGGATGCTTAAAGGTTGAAAATCTGGTGTTCAGATGCTGTTTCTGGTGTCTAAGATTTTTACACTATGCGATCACATAGTTTGCCCCGCGATCGCGTAGTGTAGTGTGGGGGGGGAGGGGTTTCTGTGACTCTATGCGATCGCATAGGTTGCCCCGCGATCGCGTAGTGTAGTGTGGGGGGGAGGGGTTTCTGTGACTCTATGCGATCGCATAGTCACTTCCGCGATCGCATAGAGTATAGGAGAGCTGGGGAGGGGGCTAGGTATTTTCCTTCTACGGTAGCACCAAATCCGTCCACGATCGCATAGTGTTGATCGAAATTCCAATGCACACGCAAGTGTACGTGGTCGACAAGTAATATAGGATTTAAG
>ML328458.1:0-27297 GCA_005239505.1 Nicotiana paniculata | reverse complement strand
AATATGGCAACCCTCAGATTGGACGAGCTAATTGGAAACCTTACTGCCTATGAACATAGAAGGTAGACAATGAAAATGGATGCTCCAAAGAAGGAAAGGAGTCTTGAACTGAGAATTACTGAGGGAGCAGATCTGGAGGAATATGAGATGACCATGATTACCAAAGAATTTAGAAACTTTCTCATAAGGAAGAAGGGCATCTCTAGAGGTGGAAACTACGATAAAGAAAAAGCTTCAGAAAGGCCAACCAACGAGGGATGATACAAGTGTGGAAAGACTGATCACTAAATCAAGAACTGTCCTCAGTGGGAAGTGGAATGGAAAAAGGANAGAATGAAGAACAGGCGCTCATGGCAATTGGCAAATCTGATGAGGAATCATATGAAGAACCAGAGGTAAGTATATCCCATCTCAAAAACAAAATAAAGTTCTTATCTAAAGAAAAACTTTCGGAGTTGCTACTTGATTTCATGGATGATTCCGAAGAAACAACCAAAGAGAAAGAACAACTCTCTAAAGAGTGTGCAATGCTAAAAGCAAAATGCATGAACCTGGAAATTAGAGTAAGTGAATCTGAAAAGAAAAACACTATCTTGATGAACCGGGTTCATCCACTCAAAACTAAGATTCTAGAGCTAAAATCTAAAAATTTAAAATTAAAGCTAGGAGCTAGTAAAAAGATTGTTGATCATTCTTATATCATGTTAGAAGAAAATGTGGGAAAACTAAAAGATAAGATGTATACTAACGATGAACAGATAAGGACACTTAAAGAAGAACTTGGTAAAGTCAAACATGAATTAGATCGAAATTGTAAATAGAATAAATCCTCTGATGCCTTGACATGGCTTCAAGAAAATCATAGTAGCAACCGGAGAGGCTAGATTCTAGGTCTAAAAACATGAAATCAAAGGTAGAAATTGGGGGTTTATGGTAGAGTTAGGGCTTTTGGAATTTTTGGGAATCCAACCTCGTTTAGGGGTCGAATTTCAAAATAAATTGTATATTCGGGCTCGTAGGGGAATGGGTGATCGGGTTTTGGTCCGAACCTCGGNTGATTGAGGCTTGACTTGCATTCTTGGAGCCGAGGTAAGTGTTTGGCCTAACCTTAGCTTGAGGGAATAGGTATAGAGTCTTATTTGCTATGTGTAATTCATGTCCAACATATAGGTGAGGTGAGGGGTACCTATATGTTGTGGTCAAGCATGCCCGTGAGTCGAATCTTGATGAGTTATTTAATGTTCTTTGATAGTATCTATGCTGTGAAGTATTGGGAACCTTGGAAGTGGTATCTTGAGGTTACTTTATGACGTAGAAAGTTAATGATTATGCGTTTGGTCGAGGGTTTACTGTTGACATTATACTTCTGAGTGAGATTGGTTATAGCTGAGTCCCTTGCCGGGATAATAGAATTTTGGCGATTATTTCTGTGTATTTGAAATGTCGTATTGTTAACCTTTCAGATCAATTGTGGCTTTTATATTCATTATGCACGAGGGGACATTCCGTACCGAGTGATTATTATTTATGCACGAGGGGACATTCCGTGCCGAGTGATTATTATTTATGCACGAGGGGACATTTAGTGCCGAGTTATTATTATTTATGTACGAGGGGACATTCTGTGCTGTGTGATTTTGAGGCTATGCACGAGGGGTCATGCCGTGCCTTCTCCTGTCTATTTTACTTGTTTCGAGTTGTTACTTCCTGTTTTACTACTACATTCCCGTTAGTACTTGATTCTACTATTTTAGAAATTGTTGCCCCCTTTTTATCCTTAGTCTATTCTTCCCTGTAACTGTATTCCTTGTTTATTTTCTTCTATACTATTGAACTGCACAGGTACAATTTGTTGTCATGTCCTAGCCTCGTCACTACTTCACCGAGGTTAGGCTCGGCACTTACTCAGTACATGGGGTCGGTTGTACTGATTCTACATCTGCACTTCTTTATTTTGTGCAGTTTACGCAGCCGGACCCAGTGGACATCATTAGGGGGAGTGTCCTTCAGTCCATTTCAGACGACACCGAGGTAGTTCCGCAGACGTTCGTGGATCTTGGCGTCACTGTCTATCTTTCATTCTGTCATCTATGTGTTTCCAGACAGGTATATCATTTTATTTCAAACTTTTGTTTTTAGCTAAATCTTAGACTGGTTCGTGAGGTTGTGACTCCATTTCTGGGTTTTGTACTTAAAGGGATTTCTTCGTTATTAGCTATTTTTATTTAGATTTTGTTAATGTTTCTGCACTTTATCTCAATTATCTAGTCATTGTTTGTTTCTTTCACTTGTTAATAAATCAATTCAGTGAACACGTTGGCTTGCCTAGCGGGTGCAATGTTAGGCGCCATCACGGCCTGAAGGTGGGATTTCGGGTCGTGACAATTCATCCTTTCTCTCATAAAAAGGACCCAAACTAGTTTGGGTTCTTAAGACTAACCCTTGATTTATTTTTGTAGGTTCAAGTGAGAGGAAGCAGCCAAATTTGGTACTTGGATAGTGGCTGCTCTAAACATATGACAGGGAACAAGGAACAGTTCCTTTCACTTGAAAACCTCAAAGGAGGAAATTTCTCCTTTGGAAATGGAAAGAAAAGTGAAATTATCGGGGTTGGTAAGGTAGGTAAGGATGACACATGTTCCATTGAACATGTGTACTTGATAGATGACTTGAAATATAGCCTGATCAGTGTGTCACAATTGTGTGACAGAGGTAACCTAGTTTCTTTCACTTCTACAAAATGGTTTGTGATTAACCTGCTTACTGAAAAGATTGTTTTGCAGGGAAAAAGAATGAATAAAATCTATGTAATAGACTTGTCCACACTATCATAAATGAACTCACTTGCTTAAGTGTGTTGGACAGTGATCCCCTCCTTTGGCACAAAAGACTTGGTCACGCAAGTCTAAATCAGCTCAACAAATTAGTCTCTAAGGACTTAGTGGTAGGGCTTCCTAACATTAAGTTCAAGGAAGACAAAGTTTGTGAGGAATGTGCCAGGGGGAAGCAGGTAAGATCCTCTTTCAAAAGCAAGAAAATGGCCAGTACCACCAGGATGTTGGAACTGGTTCATATGGACTTATGTGGTCCTATGAGAACTCTAAGCAGAGGTGGTAAGGAATATGTAATGGTGCTAGTTGATGATTACTCAAGGTTCACTTGGACCTTATTTCTGATATCTAAAGATGAAGCATTTGATATGTTCACTTCATTTGTTAGAAAGACTCAAAAACAATTAGGAAATCAACTAGCATCAATAAGATCTGATCATGGTACTGAATTTGAGAATGCAAAGTTTGCTAAATTCTGTGAACATGGTATAAATCACAACTTTTCTTCCCCTAAAACCCCACAGCAAAATGGGGTTGTTGAAAGAAAGAACAGAACTCTTGAAGATATGGCTAGAACCATGCTTCTTTCTAGCAAACTACCCCATAGCTTCTAGGTAGAAGCAATAAACACTTCATGCTACATAATAAATAGATGCATGGCTAGACCACTGGTAGAGAAAACTCCTTATGAATTACTTAAAGGGAGAAAGCCCAATATATCCCACCTTAGGGCTTTTGGATGCAAGTGTTTTGTGCACAACAATGGCAAGGATTCCCTAGGTAAATTTTATCCCAGAAGTGATGAGGGAGTATTCTTGGGATATTCATCACATAGCAAAGCTTATAAAGTATATAACAAAAGAACTATGTGTGTAGAGGAGAGTGTGCATGTTGTTTTTGATGAACTAACACTCTTTCTGAGAGACAGGAACCAGAAGATGAGGAGCTTGGACTGGTCAGAATAAGTGAACAAATTGAAGCAATTATGGAAGATGGAACAGATGACGGACCAGGTCCAACTACCCCAAGCAACATCACAGGGGGAACTCAACAACAAATCACTCTGGACCTTGGCCCTGATCCTGCTCCACAACAATTGGTTCTCAAACCACACAGATATCAAAATTCTCATCCTCTTGAGAACATCATAACAGATTTGACATTCGGAATCACAATAAGATCATCCTTGAGAAGTCTGTGAGCGTTTGATGCCTTTCTATCCTTAATCGAACCAAAGAACATTGCTGAAGCTTTACAGGATGCTGACTGGGTAAATGCCATGCAAGAAGAGATGAATTAATTTGAAAGAAGTCAAGTATGGCACTTGGTACCCAGACCACTAGACAGATCAATGATTGGCACAAAGTGGGTCTTCAGGAACAAACTCGATGAGGATGGAACGGTTACAAGAAACAAGGCCAGACTGGTTGTCCAAGGATATAGTCAAGAAGAGGGAATGGACTATGATGAGACCTTTGCTCCTGTGGCAAGACCGGAGGCAGTCAGTCTTCTTATAGCATTTGCTACACACATGGAATTCAGTCTCCATCAGATGGATGTAAAGAGTGCTTTCCTCAATGGCTATCTAAAGGAAGAAGTATTTGTCAAACATCCAAACAGCCTCCAGGTTTTGAAAGCAAGGAGACACCTGACCATGTATACAAACTTTACAAGGCTTTGTATGGACTCAAACAAGTACCAAGAGCATGGTATGAGCGGCTATCAAAATTCCAGCTAGAACATGGATACAAACGAGGTAAAATTGACAGTACCTTGTTCTTAAAGGAAAAAGGTAAGCATCTCCTGGTTGTGCAAATATATAAGGATTATATCATATTTGGGGCAAACTCTGACAAATTGAGTAAGGAATTTGCTAAACTTATGGGGAGTGAGTTTGAGATTAGTATGATAGGTGAGCTAAAATTCTTTTTAGGCTTGCAAATCAAGCAAAACTCAAATGGAACAATGATCCATCAACAGAAATATGTGAAAGAATTACTCAAAATATTTAAAATGGAAGACTCAAAAGAAATTGACACCCCCATAGCCATAACTACAAAATTAGATGTGGATGAACCTGGTTCATCCGTTGATCAAAAGCTATACATAGGGATGATTGGGTCTTTATTATATCTCACTGCCAGCAGACCTGATATTGTGTTCAGTGTAGGACTGTGTGCTAGGTTTCAGGCAAATCCAAAGGAGTTCCATCTAACTGCAGTGAAGAGAATTCTGAGATATCTGAAGGGCACTACTGATTTATGTCTTTGGTATCCTAAAGGTAGTAATTTTGACCTTGTAGGATATGCTGATGCAGATTATGCAGGTTTCCTGGTTGACAGGAAAAGTACCTCAGGCATGGCTCGCTTTTTGGGCTCTTGCCTTGTGTCTTGGGCACCAAGAAACAAAACTCAGTAGCCTTGTCTACTGCTGAGGCTGAATATGTGGTTGCAGCCTCATGTTGTGCTCAGTTGCTATGGATCAAGTAACAACTCATGGATTTTGGTGTAGAGGTTGGATGCATTCCTATTTTCTGTGACAACACTAGTGTAATTAGCATGACGAAGAACCCGGTTCATCATAAGAACCAAGAACATAGATGTCAGACACCATTTCCTAAGAGATAACTATGAAAAAGGAATGATCTCAATTGAATTCTGTGTTACTGACAAACAAATTGCTGATATCTTCACTAAGGCACTAAGTAGGGAGCATTTTGAGAGAAACATGCTAGAATTAGGGATGATTAAGATCACCTAATTGAAAAACAAAAATGAATTTTTTTTTTGGCTAGAAACAATAAATAGGTAGCTAACCAGACTAATCATTGCTCAGTATCATGACTTTACTGCCATACTCATTTTCCATGTATTAATATGATTCCCTGGCTACTAATGATGTTTTTCTATCTTTGTAAATTGAGGCAAATTAAAGACTATAACACGATGAACCTGGTTCATTGCTGTGAACAACTAATTTTTGACCACACTCAAATTCCCACTATTTTAGTATAAATATCTCTTTAAGGTCTAATCAAAACTACAAAAATACTAACATTCTTAGAGTATGAATTTTCTTTTTTTAATATATATATATATACACACACATATGGTTTCTATTTATTAGAATTGTAATAAGTAAGCTATGTTAATCTTTACTATAATTTAAACTATAGTGTAAATATTGGATTCTCTTATTTATATAGTATTTTTTTAAAATCTAAGAGTAAGTTAGTTAATATATATATTGTATTTATGTATGTATTTTACTTTAATTTTATTTAGTAAAAGGGGTTAGTAAAAAGAAAAAAAAAGCTACAAAGACTAACATAAGCAAACTAACGAAAAGCAAAGCAAAAAAAAATGTATATAACAAAAAAAAAGGGATAAATCTGGAAAGATTCAAACAAAAAATTATCCTAACTACTCCCATGATTTCCTCCTCTCAACCCCATTCTCCCACTCCAACTCCAACTCCAACTCTAATTCCTCTGCACGTGATCACATACCACCCACATTCCCTTTATAAAAGGGATATATATCACAATGAGGGAAAGGGACGAAAGGAGGGCAAAACGGAAAAGGAAAAAAGGAAAAATAAAAAAAAAGGAGATCAAAGAGAAAGTGAAAGAAGGAAAATCTGGATTTTTTTTTCCAGCAACTCAAAAAAAAAGGAGTACTATTTTTTAGAGTAAACAATTCATTTGGAATACTGTTCAATTACGGTATTGAGTTCGAAGTTGGAGTTCAGGATTTCGATCATGGTTTCGAGTTCGTGGATTCTAGAAGTTTTATAATTAGTAGATTAAGTCGCTTACTGAGTGAGATTTTCACAAAAAGGTAACACTCAATCTCCTTGTTTAATTTAATATCATGTATAACCGATTGTATGATGTCGGTTTATTTAAATTCAATTATTCTTTCGCTTTCTTTTGTATTTTTAAATAGCGTCGATTTCTTCTTGTTATTTATATATGTATATATGTGGTTGGGAATTTAAAGAATCATACTAATCTAAACTTTGTTCCTAACTTTTAATTTTTAGTTCTAATCCATTCTTTTTCCATAATTCACGTGAAATTTTAGACTATGGATAGGTCATAAAATTGTTTAAAGGTTTTGTCAACAAAAATACTTTTTTTGGTAAAATTATATTTAATGTGTGAGTTTATTGCTTTTGGTTTTGGTTATAAATTGTCACGACCCGAAATCCCACCTTCGGTCGTAATGGCGTCTAACGTTGAACCCGCTAGACAAGCGAACGTGTGTAGTTGAACTAACATGATAACATTGAATTAACAGAATAAGCTAAAAACGGTTCACCGTTCTTAACAACGGTAATACATAAAGTTTCAAAACTAAGTAAAGATAACATAATACAACGTCACAATAATTCCCCAAAACCTGGAGTCACAAACTCACGAACTGTCTATAGGAGTGCTAAATACAAAACCTGAAAGGAAATACATGACTGTCTCTGAGAACTAAAAGAAAGACAAGACATAAATAAAGGAACTAAGGATAGGAGAGACGCCAAGGCCCACGAACGTCAGCGGTATACCTTGAAGCCTCTGGGATGGACTGAAGGTGACTCCCTCAACGCTATCCACTGGGTCCGAGTGCGGGATTTGCACAACAATAAGATGTGCAGTGTAGCATCAATACAACCGACCCCCATATACTGAGTAAGTGCCGAGCCTAACCTCGGCCGAAGCAGTGACGAGGATAGACTTGACAACAAACATTAACATGTCATATTCTACAACATATATCGTGGAAAACAAAGCAAAAAATAAACAGATACGTAGGGGGATACGGGAGCAGACAAAGGGGGTAACAAGTGAGATAGAGAAGTTAATTAAGTACATAGGAACATACAAGAAAACAATTTATCAGAAATATGCTAATGAAACAAATATAATGCCAGAAATGTAATAAATTGCACGACATCACCCTTCCTGCTTTTACTCTCTTCCTCACAGTGCAATGTACGATGTAAGATAACATGAATCATGGCACAGCATCACCCTTCGTGCTTTTACTCGCTTCCTCACAATGCAATGTACGATGTAAGATAACATGAATCATGGCACGACATCACCCTTCGTGCTTTTACTCTCTTCCTCACTATGCAATGTATCATGTATGGCAATGTAAATCATGGCACGACATCAACCTTTGTGCTTTTAAATGTAAATCATGGCACGGCATCAACCTTCATACTTTTAAATATAAATAATGGCACGACATCACCCTTCGCTCTTTTACTCTCTTCCTCACTATGCAATATATGATGTAATCAATGTAAATCATGGCACGACATCACCCTTCGTGCTTTTACTCTCTTCCTCACTATGCAATATATGATGTAATCAATGTAAATCATGGCACGACATCACCCTTCGTGCTTTTACTCGCTTCCTCACTATGCAATATGTGATGTAATCAATGTAAATCATGGCACGACATCACCTTTCGTACTTTTACTCTCTTCCTCACTATGCAATATACGATGTGATCAATGTAAATCATGCCACGGCATCACCCTTCGTGCTTTACACTCTTCCTCACCAATGCAATGACAATTATCAAAATGGCAAGGAATGCAGCATAGTGGAATCACAAATCGTAATCACCTGACAAGGAGAGAATATCAGTCATTATCATAACAAATTACCCAGCACGGATCTCAGCTATAACCAACCTTTTCAAGTATATCCTTGTTGGGTCCTCAATAGGACCATTACATCACAAGTTCATCAACGAGGATTTTCAACAACAATCAACTTCCAAGTAGAGATAAGTTCATATTATAATGAACATGGAAGTAATAATAAGATTTCTATCGAAAATAGACTCATGGGCATGATTGACACACAATTCATAGGTACTCGTCGCCTCACCTATGCATTGAATATGATAAACACTTAACACATAGCATACAACAAATATTCCCTCACCCAAGTTAGGCAAGACACTTATCTCGAGTCCAAAAATAGCAATCAAGCCTCTAACACCGCCTTTCCTTTTGAATTAAACTCCAGAACAACAATATCTAGACATAATTAACTTATTAACATCAATAATGACTCATTAATACAATCCCATAGCCTAAATATACAATTCCTAGCATTCTTCCAAAAATACAAAAAATCCGACCCCGGGCCCGCTTGGTCCAAACACGAGGCTCGGACCAAAACCCGATCACCCATACCCCCACGAGTTCAAATATATGATTTGTTTTGAAATCCGACCCCAAATTGAGGTTGAATTACCAAAAATCCCATAAACCCTAACTCTACCCAAATCCCCTAATTTCTAATTTGTTTTCATGATTTTAGGCCTAGATCCCTTTAACGCTATGCGTTCGCGGAAGGCCCCTCGCGATCGCGTAGAGCACAACCCCCAAGCACTGCGATCGCGCCCAAGGCCCTGCGTTCGCGTAGGGTAATTTCCCACCCCATCTATAGACACATCGCGATCGCGTGAGTCATGCCGCGATCGCGGAGAGCAAAACACAGAACACCAGAAACAGATCGAAAACCAGATTTTTTTCCAACTCTTTTGCACCCCGACACCTACCTGGAACTCCCCCGAGCCCTCGTGGCCTAAAACCAAATATACGCACGACTTCAAAGTCATCCTACGAACCTATTCGAGTAATTAAACCACTAATATAACATCAAAACCAATGAATTAAACTCAAAAATCTATAGAATTTTCTGAAACTTCATAAACTTCTAAATTCTCCAATTTTGATCCGAAACACGTCAAACCAAGTCTGTTTCTTTCCAAATTTTACAGATAACTCATATAACACATATTGAACCTGTTCCGGGTATCGAAACCATAATACGGGCCCGGTAACACATATTTCACATCAAAGTTCATTTTCAAAAGTCTTTCTTATTTTCAGAAAACAATTTTCTTTAAAAATTCATTTCTCGGGCTTGGGACCTCGGAATTTGATTTCAGGAATACGCCCGAGTCCCATATTTTCACACGGACCCTCCGAGACCGTCAAATCATGGGTCCGGGTCCGTTTTACCAAAAATATTGACCAAAGTCAACTTTATTCCATTAATTATCATAAATTCAACAGTTCAACACATTCCACATAAAAACTTCCTGGATACGCGCTCGGGTTGTGAACGCACATCGAGGTGAGATTAACGGAGGCTTTCGAGGCCTCGGAACACAATTTCTGCTAAATTATAAAAGATGACCTTTAAGGTCATCACAATCTCCACATCTAAAACAACCGTTCGTCCTCGAACGGACATAGAAAAGTACCTGAAACAGGGAAAAGGTGGGGATAACGGCCGATCTAATATGGCTACCGGCTCCTCCTCATAAGACAAATCCTTCTCCAACTAGACACTACTGAAGTTAAGTACATGAGTTGGGTCTGCAATATACCTCCGGAGTATAGACACATGAAATACTGGATGCACGGCTGACAAACTAGGTGGCAAGGCAAGTCTGTAGGCCACCTCTCCTACCTTGTCCAAAATCTCAAATGGACCAATTTACCTAGGGCTCAACTTTCCCTTCTTTTCCGAATCTCATCACGCTCTTCATGGGAGACACTCGAATCAATACCCGGTCGCCGGTCGGCTATCATAAATGCCAAATCTCGAACTCTGCGATCCACATAACGCTTCTCCCTGGACTGAGCTGTACCAAGTCTATCCTGAATGATATTCACCTTGTCCAAGGCATCCTGGACTAACTCATAACCCAACAATCTAGCCTCTCCCGGCTCAAACCATCCGGTTGAAGACCGACATCGTCTACCATACAATGCCTCATACGGAGCCATCTGAATGCTCGACTGATAGCGTTGTTATAGGCAAACTCGGCTAAAGGAAAGAACTGGTCCCATAAACCTCCAAAGTTAATAACACAAGCTCTTAACATATCCTCAAAAATCTGAATAGTACGCTCGGACTGTCCGTCCGTCTGAGGATGAAAGGTGGTGCTCAAATCAATCTGGATGCCACCCTTTCAGTGAAATACTCTCCAGAAATGGGAGGTAAACTGAGTACCCTGGTCTGATATAATGGATATGGGCACACCATGAAGTCTAATAATCTCTCTCATATAGATCCTTGCCAACTTCTCTGCTGAGTACAAACCTGATTCTGGAATGAAGTGCCATAACTTGGTCAGCCTATCCACAATGACCCATACTGCATCAAACATCCTCTGAGTCCGTGGGAGTCAAACTACAAAGTCCATGGTGATACGCTCCCACTTCCATTCGGGAAGCTGAATCTGGTACATCAAACCACCGGGTCTCTGGTGCTCGTACTTAACCTGCTGACAATTCAAGCACCGAGCTACATAAGCTATAATATCCTTCTTCATTGTACGCCACCAGTAATTCTGCCACAAGTCCTAGTACATCTTTGCGGTGCCCGGATGAATGAAATATCGAGAACTGTTGACCTCTTGTAGTATCAACTCACGAATACCATCCACATCAGCTACACAAATCTGCCATTGCATCCTCAAAACTCCCTCAAAATCAACCGTAACCTGCTTGGCATCTTCGTGCCTGACTCTATCTCTAAGAACACATAAATGGCGATCATCATACAGCCTGGCCCGAATACAGTCATATAAGGAAGAACGGGCTACAGTATGGGCCAAAACACTGCCAGTCTCAGAAACCTCCAATTTCACAAATCGGTTGGCTAACGCCTGAACATCCAAAGCAAGAGGTCGCTCTCGGACTGACAAATAGGCAAGACTACCCATACTAGCTGACTTCCGGCGAAAAGCATCGGCCACCGCATTGGCCTTCCCCGGATGATAAAGAATGGTAGTATCATAATCCTTCAGCAACTCTAACCATCTCCTCTTCCTCATGTTCAACTCCTTCTGTTTGAACAGATACTATAAGATCTTATGATCCGTGAACACCTCACATGGAACACCAAACAAATAATGCCTCCAAATCTTCAATGTATGCACAATAACTGCTAACTCCAAGTCATGAAATGGATAGATCTTCTCTTGGACCTTCAACTGGCGAGAAGCATAGGCTATAACCTTGCCATCCTGTATCAACACTGCACCAAGATCAACCTGTGAAGCATCAAAATACACAGTATACGATCCTTAACCTGTGGGAAAAACCAACATTGGTGCCATGGTCAAGGTTGTCTTGAGCTTCTGAAAGCCCGCCTCGCACTCATCAGACCACCTGAGTTGGGCACTCTTCTGAGTCAACCTGGTCATCGGGGCTGTAATAGATGAAAAGCCCTCCCCAAATCGACTATAATAACCTGCTAAGCCCAAGAAACTCCGGATCTCTGTAGCTGAGGTGGGTCTAGGCCAATCTCTGACTATTCAAATCTTCTTGGGATCCACCTGAACACCCTCTGACGATACCACATGGCCTAGAAAGGCAACTGAGCTCAACCAAAACTCACACTTGGAGAATTTGGCATACAACTGACTATCCCTCAGAGTCTGGAGGACGACTCTAAGGTGCTCCTCATGCTCCTCTCGGCTGCGAGAGTATATCAATATATCATCAATGAAAACAATCACAAATGAGTCCAAATAACGCCTGAACACTCGGTGCATAAACTCCATGAAAGCAGCGGGGGCATTTGTCAGCCCAAATGACCTCACCAAGATCTCATAATGCCCATAATGTGTGCGAAAAGATGTCTTAGGGAGATCAGACGCCCTAATCCTCAGTTGATGGTAACCAAATCTCAAGTCAAACTTGAAAAACACTGAAGCACCCTGAAGCTGGTCGAATAAATCATAAATCCTCGGAAAAGGATACTTGTTCTTAATAGTAACCTTGTTCAACTGCCAGTAGTCAATACACATCCTCATCGAGCCATATTTCTTCTTGACAAACAATACTAGAGCACCCCAAGGAGAGACACTAGGCCTAATGAAGCCTTTATCCAACAAATCCTGCAACTGATCTTTCAACTCCTTCAACTCTGGCGGGGCCATACAATACGGCGGAGTAGAAATAGGCTGGCTGCCCTGAGCTAACTCAATACAAAAATCAATATCCCTGTCGAGTGGCATACTCGGCAGTTCAACAGAGAAAACCTTTGGAAACTAACGAACGACGGGCACAAACACCAGGGAAGGAACATCAGCGCTAGAATCATGAACATAGGCCAAATAGGCCAAACAACCCTTCCCAACCATGCGCCGATCCTTCATATAAGAAATAACTCTACTCGAAGAATGACTAGGAATACCCTTCCACTCCAAACGAGGCGCTCCTGGAAAATCCAAGGTCACTGTCTTGGCATGACAGTCCAGAATAACATAATAGGAGGATAACCAATCCATCCCTAATATAACATCGAAGTCAACCATATCCATAAGCAAAAGATCAACCTGGGTCTCCAGACCACCCATTACTACTAAGCAAGCATTGTATACTAGATCTACCACTATAGAATCACCCACCGGTGTAGACACATGCACAACAGTACTCAAGGAATCACAGGGCATACTCAAATAAGGGGAAAAATATGAAGACACATAGGAGAATGTAGAACCCAGATCAAATAACACCGAAGCCTCTCGACTGCTAATTGAAACTGTACCTGTAATAACTGCATTAGAAGCCTCGGCTTTAGGCCTGGCAGGAAAATCATAGCACCGGGGCTGAGCCCCTCCAATCTGATCATCTCTGGGTCGACCTACTGCGGTCTGACCTCTACGTCTTGTGGCATGTCCTCCACCTCTATGAGCCTGACCTCTACCTCTGGCACCCCGACTGCCACCCCTAGGTGGATGAGAGGGTAGGGGTGCACCTGACGCGGGAACCATGGCATGAGAACCCTGATACTGAGGACCACTAGAAGCTCGGGGACAATACCTGGCAATGTGCCCTGGAACACCACAAGAATAACACGGCCTCTGCTGATATGGCTGGGGACTCTGGAACTGTCCCTGACGACCCTGGTAACCACCCTGATAACTCTGAATTGACGGTGCACTGATAGGTGTTGGTGGTGCACCAATAGGAGCTGGCGGTGCACTGTGAGCTACCTGAAGTGCCGATTGATAAGGTTTGGAAGGATGACCTCTGCCTGAAGAATCCCTGCCCCCAGATGAGGCTCCACTGAAATGACCAAAGTGACGGGGACTCTTTTCAGCTCCTTCACCACCACCTTGTGACATAATCATCTCAATCCTCCTGGCCACATTGGCCGCATCCTGGAACGAAATATCAGTACTTGACTCTCTAGCCATCTGAAGTCTGATAGGCTGGGCCAATCCCTCAATAAATCTACGAACCCTCTCCCGATCAGTGGGAAGTATCATAAGAGCATGTCGGGCCAGAGTAATGAACCTAGTCTTGTACTGAGTGACTGTCATAGATCCCTATTGGAGACGCTCAAATTGCCTCTGAAGGTCCTCTCTCTGAGTAATGGGGAGGAACTTCCTGAAAAATACCTCTGAGAACTGAGTCCAAGTCAAAGATACAAACCCAGCTGGCTTGGTAAAGCAATAGTCTCTCCACCAAGTCTTGACGGAACCCGACAAACGAAAGGTAGAAAATTCAACTCCATTGGAATCTACTATGCCCACGTTCGGAAGAAACTCATGACAGTTGTCCAATTAATCCTGGGGATCCTCTGATGGTGAAATAGTAAAAGTAGCAGTGAATAATTTAGTGAACCTGTCCAGTCTCCACAAAGAATCCGCTGACATAGCTGCTCCCTCTGTTACCGGTGCTGCAATACCCGGCTGAGCTACTCCGGATGGTTGAGGTGCCGGAGTTTGAAACTGTGGAGCTAGCTGCTCTGGCGTGCGAGTGGCAGGAGTCTAGGTACCTCCCCTACCCTAAGAGGCAGCTGGTGTAGTAGGAAGAAGACCAACCTGTGCTACACTCTCCATGAGTCCGACTAGCCGGACAAGAGCGTCCTGAAGCACTGGGGTAGCTATTAACCTCTCTGGGACCTGAGCTGGTCCAACTGGGACTGCCGGAACTGGGACCTCCTTGTCAGACTCGACCTAAGGGTCCTCCACTGGGGCTGCTGCTCTAGGCTGAGCCCGACCCCGACCTTGGTCTCTAGCACGGCCTCGCCCTTGACCTCGATCCCTCGTAGGAGTTGTAGCAGGAGTGTCGGGCTGCTAAGCGGAACCAAGGGAAGCACGCGTCCTCGCCATCTGCGAGAGAATAGAACAGAAACTCAATCAGTACTTAGAATTCCTATCGCACGACAGAGATGAAATGAAATGTGGAGTCATCCTAACTTTGCAGCCTCTGGGGGATAAATACAGACGTCTCCGTACCGATCCCTCAGACTCTACCAATTTGGATGTGAGTTGTGAGACCTAAGCAACCTAGGGCTCTGATACCAACTTGTCACGGCCCGAAATCCCACCTTCGGCCGTGATGGCGTCTAACGTTGAACCCGCTAGACTAGCTAACGTGTGCAGTTGAACTAACATGAGAACACCGAATTAACAGAATAAGCTAAAAACAGTTCACCATTCTTAACAGCGGAAATAGATAAAGTTTCAAAACTAACTAAAGATAACATAATACAACGTCACAATAATTCCCCAAAACTTGGAGTCACAAACTCACGAATTGCCTATAGGAGTGCTAAATACAAAGTCTGAAAGAAAATACATGACTGTCTCTGAGAACTAGAGGAAAGACAGGAATGAAATACAGGAACTAGGGATAGGAGAGACGCCAAGGCCCACGAACGTCAGGGGTATACCTTGAAGCCTCTGGGATGGACTGAAGGTGACTCCCTCAACGCTGTCCACTGGGTTCGACTGCGGGATCTGCACAACAATAAGATGTGCAGTGTAGCATCAGTACAACCTACTTCACGTACTAAGTAAGTGTCGAGCCTAACCTCGGCCGAAGTAGTGACGAGGCTAGACTTGACAACAAACTTTAAGATGTCCTATTCTATAACATATATCGTGGAAAACAAAGCAAAAGATAAATAGATACGTAGGGGGATACGGGAGCAGACAAAAGGGTTAACAAGTGAGATAGAGCAGTTAATTAAGTACATAGGAACAGACAAGAAGACAATTTATCAGAAATATGCTAATGAAACAAATATAATGCCAGAAATGTAATAAATGGCATGGCATCACCCTTCGTGATTTTACTCTCTTCCTCACAATGCAATGTACGATGTAAGATAACATGAATCATGGCACGGCATAACCCTTCGTGCTTTTACTCTCTTACTCACAATGCAATGTACGATGTGAGATAACATGAATCATGGCACAGCATCACCCTTTGTGCTTTTACTCTCTTCCTCACTATGCAATGTATCATGTATGTCAATGTAAATCATGGCACGTCATCAACCTTCGTGTTTTTAAATATAAATCATGGCATGGCATCACCCTTCGTGCTTTTACTCTCTTCCTCACTATGCAATATGATGTGATCAATGTAAATCATGGCACGTCATCAACCTTCGTGTTTTTAAATATAAATCATGGCATGGCATCACCCTTCGTGCTTTTACTCTCTTCCTCACTATGCAATATATGATGTAATCAATGTACATCATGGAACGGCATCACCCTTCGTGCTTTTACTCGCTTCCTCACTATGCAATATGATGTGATCAATGTAAATCATGGCACGACATCACCCTTCGTGCTTTACACTCTTCCTCACCAATGCAATGACAATTATCAAAATTTCAAGAAATGCATCATAGTGGAATCACAAATAGTAATCACCCGACAATGGGAGAATATAAGTCATTATCATAACAAACTGCCCGACAAGGGTCTCAGCTATAACCAACCTTTTCAAGTATATCCTTTACAGTTGGGTCCTCAATAGGACCATTACATCACAAGTTCATCAACGAGGATTTTCAACAACAATCAAATTCCAAGTAGAGATAAGTTCATATTATAACGAACATGGAAATAATAATAAGATTTCTATCGAAAATAGACTCACGGGCATGCTTCACACACATTGCATAGGTACTCGTCGCCTCACCTATACATTGAACATGATAAACACTTAACACATAGAATAAAATACCTATTTCCTCACCCAAGTTAGGCAAGACACTTACCTCGGGTCCAAAAATAGTAATCAAGCCTCTAACACCGCCTTTCCTTTTGAATTCAACTCCGGAACAACAATATCTAGACATAATTAACTTATTAACATCAATAATGACTCATTAATACAATCCCATAGCCTAAATATACAATTCCTAGCATTCTTCCAAAAATACCAAAATTCGACCCCGGGCCCGCTTGGTCCAAACACGAGGCTCGGACCAAAACCCGATCACCCATACCCCCACGAGTTCAAATATATGATTTGTTTTGAAATCCGACCCCAAATTGAGGTTGAATTACCCAAAATCCCATAAACCCTAACTCTACCCAAATCCCCTAATTTCAACTTTGTTTTCATGATTTTAGGCCTAGATTCTAGTGATTAGTTGATGAAAGTGAGAGGAAATGATGTTAAGAACACTTACCTATGGAGATATGGTGATGGAGGTCTTCAAATTTCGCCTAAGGAGAGTGGGGAAGAAGGTGGGTTGAGAAAAGTGGTGAGAATCCCGTAATGTTTCTGTTTTTAAGGCATTAAAATGACTGGGCGAATTTACTCTACGCGATCGAGGAAACGGAGTTGCGATCGCGGAGAGTATTGGGTTTTAGACTTACGCGATCGCGAACAAGGGACAGCGATCACGGGGGTACTGGACACTGACCATCGCGATCGCGACCAAGGGATCGCGATCGCGTTCGCGTAGAGCAACACGCTTCCTCGCCCCAGATCCCTTTAACGCTATGCGATCGCGTGAGGCCCCTCGCGATCGCATAGAGAACCACCCCCAGGCGCTGCGATCCAAGACCCTGCGTTCGCGTAGGGTAATTTCCCACCCCCAACCATAGACACATCACGATAGTGTGAGTCACGCCGCGATCGCGGAGAGCAAAACACAGAACACCAGAAACAGATCGAAACCAGATTTTTTTTCCAACTCTTTTGCACCCCGACACCTACCCGGAACTCACCCGAGCCCTCGGGGCCCAAAACCAAATATATGCACGACTTCAAAGTCATCCTACGAACTTATTCGAGTAATTAAATCACTAATATAACATCAAAAACAATGAATTAAACTCAAAAATCTATAGAATTTTCTCAAACTTCAAAAACTTCTAAATTCTCCAATTTTGATCCGAAACACGTCAAACCAAGTCTGTTTCTTTCTAAATTTTACAGATAACTCATATAACACATATTGAACCTGTTTCGGGCATCGGAACAATGATACGGGCCCGGTAACACAAATTTCACATCAAAGTTCATTTTCCAAAATCTTTCTTATTTTCAAAAAATAATTTTCTTTAAAAATTTATTTCTCGGGCTTGGGACCTCGGAATTTGATTCCGGGAATACGCCCGAGTCCTATATTTTCCCACGGATCCTTCGGGACCGTCAAATCACGTGTCCGGGTCCTTTTACCAAAAATGTTGACCAAAGTCAACTTTATTCCATTAATTATCATAAATTCAACAGTTCAACACATTTCCACATAAAAACTTCCCGGTTACGCGCTCGGGTTGTGAACGCACATCGAGGTGAGATTAACGGAGGCTTTTGGGGCCTCAAAACATAGATTTTGCTAAATTATACAAGATGACCTTTGTGTCATTACAATCTCCACTTCTAAAATAACCGTTTTTCCTCGAACGGACATAGAAAAGTACCTGAAACGGGGAAAATGTGGGGATAACGGCTCCACATATCGGGCTCGGACTCCCAAGTAGCTGCTTCAACAGGCTGACCTCTCCACTGAACACGAACCAAAGGATAACTCTTCGATCTCAACTGTCGCACCTGCCGATCTAATATGGCTACCGGCTCCTCCTCATAAGACAAATCCTTGTCCAACTGGACACCACTGAAGTCAAGTACATGAGATAGGTCCGCAATATACCTCCGGAGCATAGACACGTGAAATACTGGATGCACGGCTGACAAACTAGGTGGCAAGGCAAGTCTGTAGGCCACCTCTCCTACCTTGTCCAGAATCTCAAATGGACCAATGTACCTAGGGCTCAACTTTCCCTTCTTTCCGAATCTCATCACGCCCTTCATGGGAGACACTCAAAGAAATACCCGGTCACCTATCATAAATACCAAATCTCGAACTCTGCGATCCACATAACTTTTCTGCCTGGACTGAGCTGCACGAAGTCTATCCTGAATGATCTTCACCTTGTCCAAGGCATCTTGGACTAACTCAGAACTCAACAATCTAGCCTCTCCCGGATCAAACCATCCGACTGGAGACCGACACCGTCTACCATAAAATGCCTCATACGGAGCCATCTGAATGCTCGACTGATTGCTGTTGTTGTAGGCAAACTCATCTAAAGGCAAGAACTGGTCCCATGAACCTTCAAAGTAAATAACACAAGCTCGCAACATATCCTCCAAAATCTGAATAGTACGCTCGGACTGTCCGTCCGTCTGAGATGAAATGCGGTGCTCAAATCAATCTGGGTGCCCAACTCTCGCTGAAATACTCTCCAGAAATGGGAGGTAAACTGAGTACCTAGGTCTGATTTAATAGATATGGGCACACCATGCAGTCTAACAATCTCTCTCATATATATCTTTGCCAAATTCTCTGCTGAATACGAAACTGATACGCGAATGAAGTGCGCTGACTTGCTCAGCCTATCCACAACGACCCATACTGCACCAAACATCCTCTGAGTCCGTAGGAGTCTAACTACAAAGTCCATGGTGATACGCTCCCACTTCCATTCGGGAAGTTGAATTTGCTGCATCAAACCACCGGGTCTCTCGTGCTCGTACTTAACCTGCTGACAATTCAAGCACTGAGCTACATAAGCTACAATATCCTTCTTCATTCTATGCCACCAATAATGCTGGCGCAAGTCCTGGTACATCTTTGCGGTGCCCGGATGAATGGAATATCAGGAACTGTGGGCCTCCTGTAGTATCAACTCACGAATACCATCCATATCAGGTACACAAATCCGCGCTTGCATCCTCAACATCAACCGTAACCTGCTTGGCATCTCCGTGCCTGACTCTATCTCTAAGAACACATAAATGGTGATCATCATACTGCCTGGCCCGAATACGGTCATATAAGGAATAACGGGCTACGGTATGGGCCAAAACAATGCCAGTCTTAGAAAGCTCCAATCTCACAAATCGGTTGGCTAACACTTGAACATCCAAAGAAAGAGGTCGCTCTCCGATTGATAAATTGGCAAGACTACCCATACTAGCTGACTTCCAGCTCAAAGCATCGGCCACCACATTGGCCTTCCCCGGATGATAAAGAATGGTAATAACATAATCCTTCAGCAACTCTAACCATCTCCTCTGCCTCATGTTCAACTCCTTCTGTTTGAACAGATACTGTATGCTCTTATGATCCGTGAACACCTCACATGGCACACCATACAAATAATGCCTCCAAATCTTCAATGCATGCACAATAGCTGCTAACTCCAAGTCATGAACTGGATAGATCTTCTCATGGACCTTCAACTGACAAGAAGCATAGGCTATAACCTTTCCATCCTGCATCAACACTGCACCAAGACCAACCCGTGAAGCATCACAATACACGGTATACGATCCTGAACGTGTTGGCAAAACCAACACTGGTGCCGTGGTCAAGGCTGTCTTGAGCTTATGAAATCTCGCCTCGCACTCATCAGAACACCTGAGTTGGGCACTCTTCTAAGTCAACCTAGTCATCGAGGCTGCAATGGATGAAAAACCCTCCACAAACCGACGATAATAACCTGCTAAGCCTAAGAAACTCCGGATCTCTGTAGCTGAGGTGGGTCTAGGACAATCTCTGACTGTTGAAATCTTCTTGGGATCCACCTGAATACCCTCTGACAATACCACATGGCCTAGAAATGCAACTGAACTCAACCAAAACTCACACTTGGAGAATTTGGCATACAACTGACTATCCCTCAGAGTTTGGAGGACGACTATAAGTTGCTGCTCATGCTCCTATCGGCTGCGAGAGTATATCAATATATCATCAATGAAAACAATCCCAAATGAGTCCAAATAAGTCCTGAACACTCGGTGCCTCAACTCCATGAAAGCAGCGGGGGCATTTGTCAGCCCAAATGACATCACAAAGAACTCACAATTCCCATAACAAGTGCGAAAAGCTGTCTTAGGGACATCGGACGCCCTAATCCTCAGCTGATGGTAACCAGATCTCAAGTCAATCTTGGAAAACACTGAAGCACCCTGAAGCTGGTTGAATAAATCATCAATCCTCGACAAAGGATACTTGTTCTTAATAGTAACCTTATTCAACTGCCGGTAGTCAATACACATCCTCATCGAGCCATCTTTCTTCTTGACAAACAATACTGGAGCACCCCAAGGAGAGACACTAGGCCTAATGAAGCCTTTATCCAACAAACCCTACAACTGATCTTTCAACTCCTTCAACTCTGGCGGGGCCATACGATACGGCGGAGTAGAAATAGGCTGGCTGCCCTGAGCTAACTCAATACAAAAATCAATATCCATGTCAGGTGGCATACTCGGCAGGTCAGCAGGGAAAACCTCTGAAACTCACGAACCACGGCCACAGACTCCAGGGAAGGAACCTCGGTGCTAGAATCATGAACATAGGCCAAATAGGTCGAACAACCCTTCCCAACCATGCGTCGATCCTTCATGTAAGAAATAACTCTACCCGAAGAATGACTAGGAGTTCCCTTCCACTCAAAACGAGGCACCCCTGGCAAAACCATGGTCACTGTCTTGGCATGACAGTCCAGAATAGCATAATAGGGGGATAACCAATCCATCCCCCATATAACATCGAAGTTAACCATATCCAGAAGCAAAAGATCAACCAGTGTCTCTAGACGACCCATTACTACCAAGCAAGCACGGTAGCCTCGATCTACCACTATAGAATCACCCACAGGTGTAGACACATGCACAACAGTACTCAAGGAATCATGAGGCATACTCAAATAAGGGGCAAAATATGAAGACACACAGGAGAATGTAGAACCCAGATCAAATAAACCGAAGCCTCTCAGCTGCAAACTGAAACCATACCTGTAATAACTACATCAGAAGCCTCGGCATCAAGCCTGGCAGGAAAAGCATAGCACCGGGGCTGAGCACCTCCAATCTGATTATCTCTGGGTCGACCTACTGCGGCCTGACCTCTACCTCTCGTGGCATGTCCTCCACCTCTATGAGTCTGACCTCTACCTCTGGCACCCCGACCGTCACCCCTAGTTGGATGAGGGGGTGAGGGTGCGCCTGACGCGTGAACCATGGCACGGGAACCCTGATACTGACAACCACTAGAAGCTCGGGGATAATACATGGTAATGTGCCCCGGAACACCACAAGAATAACACGGCCTCTACTGATATGGATGGGGACTCTAGAACTGTCCCTGATGACCCTGGTAACCACCTTGATAACTCTGAAGCGGTGGTGCACTAATAGGTGTTGGTGGTTCACCAATAGGAGCTGGCGGTGCACTGTGAGCTACCTGAAGTGCCCACTGATAGGGTCTGGGAGGATGAACTCTGCCTGAAGAAACCCTGCCCCCAGATGAGGCTCCACTGAAACGATCAAAGTGATGGGGCCTCTTGTCAGCTCCCTGACCACCACCCTGTGACATAATCATTTCAATCCTCCTGGCCACATTGGCCGCATCCTGGAACGGAATATCAGTACCTGAATCTCTAGCCATCTGAAGTCTGATAGGCTAGGCCAATCCCTCAATAAATCTATGAACCCTCTCCCGATAAGTGAGAAGTATCATAAGAGCATGACGGGCCAGAGTAATGAACCTAATCTCGTACTGAGTGACTTTCATAGATCCCTGCTGGAGACGCTCAAATTGCCTCCGAAGGTCCTCTCTCTGAGTAATGGGAAGGAACTTCCCCAAAAATACCTCTGAGAAATGAGTCCAAGTCAAAGATGCAGACCCAACTGGCCTGTCAAGCAATAGTCTCTCCACCAAGTCTTGGCGGAACCCGATAGACGAAAGGTAGCAAAATCAACTCCATTGGACTCTATAGTCCCATGTTCCGAAGAACCTCATGATAGCTGTCCAAATAATCCTGGTGATCCTCTGATGGTGAACCAGTAAAAGTAGCAGTGAATAGCTTAGTGAACCTGTCCAGTCTCCACAAAGCATCCACTGACATAGCTGCTCCCTCTGCTACCGATGTTGCAATACCCGGCTGAGCTACTCCGGCTGGCTGAGGTGCCGGAGTCTGAATATGTGGAGCTAGCTGCTCTAGCGTGCGAGTGGAAGGAGTCTGGGTACCTCCCCCAACCTGAAAGGTGGCTGCTGCAGTAGGAAGAAGACCAACCTGTGCTACACTCTCCATGATTCTGACTAGACGGACAAGAGCGTCCTGAAGCACTGGGGTAGCTATGAACCCCTCTGGGACCTGAGCTGGTCCAACTGGGATTGCCGGAACTGAGACCTCCTCGTCAGACTCGACCTGAGGTTCCTCCACTAGGGCTGCTACTCTAGGCTGAGCCTGGCCCCGGCCTCGACCTCTAGCATGGCCTCGTCCTCGACCTCGACCCCTCATAGGAGCTGTAACAGGAGTGTCGGGCTGCTGAGCGGAACCAAGGGAAGCACGCGTCCTCGCCATCTGCAAGAGAACATAATAGAAACTCAATCAGTACATAGAATTCCTATCGCACGATAGAGATGAAAAGAAATGTGGAGTCATCCTAACTTTGCAGCCTCTAGGGGATAAATACAGACGTCTCCGTACTGATCCCTCTGAATCTACCAAGTTGTCCGTGAGTTGTGAGACCTAAGCAACCTAGGGCTCTGATACCAACTTGTCACGACCCGAAATCCCACATTCGGCCGTGATGACGTCTAACGTTAAACCCTATAGACAAGCCAACGTGTGCAGTTGAACTAACATGATAACACCGAATTAACAGAATAAGCTAAAAACAGTTCACTATTTTTAATAGCGGAAATAGATAAAGTTTTAAAACTAAGTAAAGATAACATAATACAACGTCGCAATAATTCCCCAAAACCTGGAGTCACAAACTCACAAACTGTCTATAGGAGTGCTAAATACAAAGTCTGAAAGTAAATACATGACTGTCTCTGAGAACTAGAGGAAAGACAAGAAAGAAATACAGGAACTAGGGATAGGAGAGACGCCAAGGCCCAGGAACGTCAGCGGTATACCTTGAAGCCTCTGGAATGGACTGAAGGTTACTCCCTCAATGCTGTCCACTGGGTCCGAGTGCGAGATCTGCACAACAATAAGATGTGCATTATAGCATCAGTACAACCGACCCCATGTACTGAGTAAGTGCTGAGCCTAACCTCGGTCGAAGTAGTGACAAGGCTAGACTTGACAACAAACGTTAACCTGTCCTATTCTACAATATATATCGTGGAAAACAAAGCAAAAGATAAACAGATACGTAGGGGGATACGGGAGCAGACAAAGGGGGTAACAAGTGAGATAGAGCAGGTAATTAAGTACATAGGAACAGACAAGAAGACAATTTATCAGAAATATGCTAATGAAACAAATATAATGCCAGAAATGTAATAAATGGCATGGAATCATCCTTCGTGCTTTTACTCTCTTCCTCACAATGCAATGTACGATGTAAGATAACATATCATGGCACGACATCACCCTTCGTGCTTTTACTCTCTTCCTCACAATGTAATGTACGATGTGAGATAACATGAATCATGGCACGGCATCACCCTTCGTGCTTTTAGTCTCTTCCTCACTATGCAATGTATCATGTATGGCAATGTAAGTCATGGCACGACATCAACCTTCGTGCTTTTAAATATAAATCATGGCACGACATCAACCTTCGTGCTTTTAAATATAAATCATGGAACAGCATCACCCTTCGTGCTTTTACTCTCTTCCTCACTATGCAATATATGATGTAATCAATGTAAATCATGGCACGAAATCACCCTTCGTTCTTTTACTCACTTCCTCACTATGCAATATATGATGTGATCAATGTAAATCATGGAACAGAATCAGCCTTCGTGCTTTACAATCTTCCTCACCAATGCAATAATAATTATCAAAATGGCAAGGAATGCAGCATAGTGGAATCACAGATCGTAATCACCCGACAAGGGGAGAATATCAGTCATTATCATAACAAATTGCCCGGCACGGGTCTCAGCTATAACCAACCTTTTCAAGTATATCTTTTACAGTTCGGTCCTCAATAGGACCATTACATCACAAGTTCATCAACGAGGATTTTCAACAACAATCAACTTTCAAGTAGAGATAAGTTCATATTATAACGAACATGGAAGTAATAATAAGATTTCTATCGAAAATAGACTCACGGGCATGCTTGACACACAAGGCATAGGTACTCGTCGCCTCACCTATGCATTGAACATGATAAACACTTAACACATAGCATAAAGTACCTATTCCCTCACCCAAGTTAGGCAAGACACTTACCTCGGGTCAAAATATAGAAATCAAGCCTCTAACATCGCCTTTCCTTTTGAATTCAACTCTGGAACAACAATATCTAGACATAATTAACTTATTAACATCAATAATGACTCATTAATACAATCCCATAGCCTAATATACAATTCCTAGCATTCTTCCAAAAATACAAAAATCCGACCCCGGGCCCGCTTGGTTCAAACACAAGGCTCAGACCAAAACCTGATCACCCATACCCCTATGAGTTCCAATATATGATTTGTTTTGAAATCCGACCCCAAATTGAGGCTGAATTAACCAAAATTCCATAAACCCTAACTCTACCCAAATCCCCTAATTTATAATTTGTTTCCATGATTTTAGGCCTAGATTCTAGTGATTAGTTGATGAAAGTGAGAGGAAATGATGTTAAGAACACTTACCTATGGAGCTATGGTGATGGAGGTCTTCAAATTTCGCCTAAGGAGAGTGGGGAAGAAGGTGGGTTGAGAAAGGTGGTGAGAATCCCATAATGTTTCTGTTTTTAAGGCATTAAAATGACTGGGCGAATTTACTCTACGCGATCGCGGAAAGGGAGTTGCGATCGCGGAGTGTATTGGGTTTTAGACTTACGCAATCGCGAACAAGGGACAGCGATCGCGGGGGTACTAGACACTGACTATCGCGATCGGGACCAAGCGATCGCGTTCGCATAGAGCAACACAATGCCCTACCCCCAGGCACTGCGATCGCGTCCAAGGCCCTGCGTTCGCGTAGGATAATTTCCCACCCCAACAATAGACACATCGCAATCGCGTGCGTCACGCCGCGATCGCGGAGAGCAAAACACAGAACACCAGAAACAGATCAATTTTTTTTCCTACTCTTTTGCAGCCCGACGCCTACCGGAACTCACCCGAGCCCTCGGGGCCAAAAACCAAATATACACACGACTTCAAAGTCATCCTACGAACTTATTCGAGTAATTAAACCACTAATATAACATCAAAACCAATGAATTAAACTCAAAAATCTATAGAATTTTCTCAAACTTCTTAAACGTCTAGATTCTCCAATTTTGATCCGAAACACGTCGAACCAAGTTCGTTTCTTTCCAAATTTTACAGATAACTCATATAACACATATTGAACCTGTTCCGGGTATCGGAACCATAATACGTGCCCGGTAACACAGATTTAACATCAAAGTTCATTTTCAAAAGTCATTCTTATTTTCAGAAAATAATTTTCTTTAAAACTACATTTCTCGGGCTTGGGACTTCAGAATTCGATTCCGGGAATATGCCCGAGTCCCATATTTTCCCACGGACCCTCCGGGACCATCAAATCACGATTCCGGGTCCGTTTACCAAAAATGTTGACAAAAATCAACTTTATTCCATTAATTATCATAAATTTAACAGTTCAACACATTTCTACATAAAAACTTCCCGGCTACGCGCTCGGGATGTGCACGCACCTCGAGGTGAGATTAACGAAGGCTTTCAGGGCCTCGAAAAACAGTTTTTTCTAAATTATACAAGATGACCTTTTGGGTAATCGCATAAACAGTGCAAACCCTCACCAATTTGTTAGATCCTTATATTTTATTTGGGATTAAAACTTATTCTCTTTTAGTTTTTTTTTTCTTTCCCCAAACTAGTATTTTTAAACTAGTATTCTGTATAGATGATTTTAGTGATAAATTTGATGTAAGTTGGTTTACTTAATTTACGTAGTTTTTTTTAATGAAAATATTTTCATATAATATTAGTGTAGTGCAGATTGCATGGATTTTGTTAGGATCCCATTAAGTAAAAAGAATAAAGTTAGTTTAAAGTTAGATTTTTTAAATTGTTTGTAACATAAACTGTTTGTAACATAAACATCATTCCAAGTCATCATTTAGTGGGTCTATGCCAATGGATATATGATGATTCATATTTTTACGTGATCTTGTT